>JABFPJ010000405.1:0-42745 GCA_022817425.1 Gryon sp. ZL-2020 | reverse complement strand
GTTAGTATTTTCAGTCGGGAAAATTAACAAGACAATTGATTAGATATAAATAAATCAATTTATTCTCTATATTGTCAGTCTTCAGTGTAACATTCGATACTGCTTATTAGAACTACTCTACGAAATTACAGTGTTTCATGATAAAGAAGCATACAGATTATGGGATATGCAAAATTAAGATTCATATATGAAACAAATGAATGAAGGTTTGCATAAATTATATATGCTTATAGGTGTATATTATAAATTGATATAAATATCGTTATCATATATGATAATCCCATAAACCCTAACGGAAGAAAATATATTTCAAAATATATGCAAAAATATATGTGACTATGTGCACAGATATTTGTACAAATATAAGTAAAAATATATTTGCAAAATACATGCAAAATATATTTTAGTGGCAAAAAGTTGTGAATTTTGACATATATTTTGATATATATTTTGTTCGTACGGGTAAACTCTACGTACAAGTTCTATAATGTTCTCTTAACATGAATGCACTGTATCCGCAAGGCAAATAACTGGAACTCGACAATGATTCCGGCTCATTAAACAATTGCATCTCATGATTGTTCTTCGGTTATAAAATAAATCTAAAAACAATAATTCAAGTCGTTTAATGAATGTACTTTATATTTAAAACAAAAAGTAATAAAAACGCTTGGAACAACTACAAAAGAAAAATGATACTAAGAAATTTGATACTGATAACAATAATACTAAAATATGCTTTCTCAAGTTGATAATGACTGGTCATTCTTCAAGGAACCGTCGTCCGGATTAATGTCCACAACGTAAACTTTTTTATCCGGATGTAATCGGCGTATATGAGTGCGCACATTGGACGAATGTTTGGTGCGATAATCACAGTACGGACAGTTGAAGCGCGGTAATTTGCCGCACTGGAATTTCAGATGATTGTACAGATTGTTCTTGCGTGTGAATACACTCACGCATTTTGGACAGGAATAACGGCCGACTTCTCGTTGACTTTGTAGACTCAAGTAGGGATGAAACTTGAACTCACGATACTCTGCAAGCAAAAGAAACAAAATTGTGCTTTGTTTAATCAGTCTGATTGCAATCAAACAACTCGGATAAAAATCTACGATGGTTTACAATAAATGAAGAAATTTGCAAAACAAATTGATTAAATGAAATAAATTTTGATTTGAACTAACGAAATAACAGAAAAATGTTCTTTCAACGGGATAAACAAATTAAATAAGCGTAAGAGTTTGGAAGAAATTTGTATTTGTTTTTTTTTTCTTTTTTTTACACTTCAACCGTAATTATTAATAATACTTTCTTCGAACGATACATCGTATATCAAACGTGACCGTAAAACGAAGTACCAAAGAACCGAGAAGTGATCGCTCGTAGCTTATAAAATACAATGGTTTGGCTGTGTGTTTTATTATAATTTGTATCTATTTGTCTTATATATTTGTTTTTTTTCTTCTTCATTTGCGGATTCACGTGTCATCAACTTCGGTGTGTGGATGAGAAAAATACAATTTGCGTTGATTCGTCGTGGATGATACAAAAAATATACGTATCGGAGACATGAAATAAATATTTATCGATCGGTATAGTCTGTTGAACACGAATACTAACAATATATCTATTTGTTTTCTCGGTTGTTTATTTACAAAAATTTAGTCTTATTTTTGTCGCTATTCTGTTCTTTGTGGTTCTTTTCTGCTTGTAGATAAATCAAGGAAACACAGGTTTTCTCGTTAAAGCAATGCATTCAGCTTTTTGTACCTAAAATTGTCCAAGACTCTACATTATTATAAGTTAAATACTAATATTACTTTTTCCCTTTTGATAATCACGACACTCAGATACAATATTTATTTCAACTGCTTATACCGTAAAATTTTTCATATTTTTTTTTCGCGAATTTCTGTACGTTTCCCCTGAATTATCACCAAATGTCAAATGTTACAATAACGATATCTTTCGGCACACAAGGGAATGTCGCTCGTACAAAATGATATTATGTGTTGCGATGAAATCACAGAAACATTAAACAAAAGATAAAAAGACAATAACAAATTTTCGACATTTAAATTAAATTTAATATATAATCTCACTTGAATGCAAAATAACGAATTTGACAGACTAATTGATGCTTCGTGCTTAATGAATGTGGAAGAAAGTGATGTAAGATGATAAATTAAATTAATTCAGCACGTTAAACTATATATTACTATATTCTATTAAATATTATCCACAATATTATTTTGTAAAAATCATTCTTTAAAGCGTACATTGGAAAAATAATCACAAAACATCTTATGAGAGATCTAACAAAACTATATGTAACAAACATTTCACAAAAAATTGTGAAATGAAAATGACATTGTGATTTAATTGAAATAAAATGTACAAATCTTTCATTTAAATTATGCATACTTCGAAATATTTTGCATAATATATTTAGTATAGATTAATCAAAATTAATATACTATACACAAAAATTACATGTATAATAAATATCATTAATATCTGTCATATGTCAAATTCATTTCGCACCTCCACAAAATACGATGTTATAAGCTCGGACGTATTTCAGTTTAAAGGAATCTGCGTTTAGTTTAATATATAAATAATCAACAATTAAATTAACTATATTCGTCGTCTAATATAACTTTAAATATAACTGTCTAAAAACAATATACCAGCGATTCAATTGCACTTTCATTAGAGTTAAAATGTATTATTAGACACATATCAATATGTCATTTATATCAATGGATTGTTACTTCAAGAATTAGTTGAAAAATTATTATCAGTTGAATTCATTATCTTCTTTATACAATTAAAATATCATAAGTTTAGTAGAAATCCATAAATAATCTGGATCAACATATATACAATGGAGAGATCAACAGTCATGAAATGTAATGAAATGTGTTTAAAAAAGTAATGATCAAAAAAACATTTAAGATGACACATATAACATGGTTTTACTTTCAATATAACAATGAATATAAATAAGAATGAGTAATTTCCAACTAATTCCTTACACACGTATGATGAGTTTAGCAATTTGGCACCTGTACGATTTCCGGTTTGCAGACATCGACAACATAGACCACACTACCTGGATGTATTCTGCGCACGTGTGCTCGTACATTAGATGGATGTCTGGTTCTGTAAGCACAATATGGACAATTGAACCGTGGCATTTGACCGCATTCGAATTTCAAGTGGTACTGCAAATTGTGCTTGCGACTGAAGACGCTCTTGCAGTTGGCACAGGGAAAACGAATGGTTTCAAGTTGTGCATCCGACTCGGGCGCTCTGCTGAATACTCTCCGCTCGGCTCCGCCACTCATTCGAGCATACGTGTGAAATTTTCTATCTGAAAGCAAACAAAAGTCATGGCCAACGTCACTTTAATTGTCAACTCCAATATCATCAAAACGTTATCTACAACAACAACAAAGATTATAAATCAAATTGTATGAAACATTTTCGTCCTAAAATTAATCAAGAAAAAAAATGAAAGAAGAAGTATAAGAATAAGAAATTGAAAAAGGTATAACAATTTCAGGGATTGACAAAAATGTGAAAGAATGGGTTGGTGTTTCTGCTTCGACATTGGGACAATTAGGTCTAAATTTGAGTTGGTGCAACTTACGGTTGTTATTTGACGATCTCGCTCGCTATTTTTCGCTCTCACACATACACTCAATTAGGTCATGCTAGGTTGAAATTGTTGGCGTACCTTGCACACATCAATGGCATAGACCGTGTTGCCAGGATGCTTCCTGCGCACGTGCGCGCGCGCATTTGACGCGTGATTTGCGCGATAGGGACAATAGGGACAATTGAAACGCGGTGATTGGCCGCACTGAAACTTTGTGTGATAGTACAAATTGTTTCGATGACGAAATACACTTGGACAGCTTGGACATGGGAACTTGCCTCCGCCAAAGTCCTCGGGCGGACCACGTTGACGACGTGCTCGTGTATTGTTTGTCGACACAAACGGCAGAACTGCAAACAAACAAGAAAAAAGGGACGATTAGTCCGAGCAATGTCTCGTTCATATGTCGGCACAGAGCGTGTTTAAGAGCCACTTTTTCTTATCTGTCATTACAAGTTACAGATATATGTATATATATATGCATATATGTCAATATATGTATATGTATATAAGTACATATATATTATTTATCAATATATGTACAAAGTATCGGTATGTAAAAAAGTGTGTCCAGCTTTGTGCATGCACAATTGTAATAGTATTTACAATTTAAGCTCGGTTGGGTCGTTAGCTAGATCCAATATATAATGTTAATTGTAGTTTGTCATCATCTTAACTTAATTGTTAACAACTAGATTAATCAAGAAAATGAAATTACCTAATTGAACAGTAAATATTTGTAATGACGCTGTTGAAATAAACAGGACGGTCTGGACTCACGTTTGCATTTTATTTAAGTAAAATTGAGATTCATAGTTTGTTTTTGTTTGTTCAGTTCATTATCTTAATTGTGTCTAAGTTTCAGTCTAAAGAGAAATGGAATTACAATATTGAGTCATGAATTCACGCAAAAATTCATCGCAAATTTGTGTTATTTACAAATAATTTCATATTTTCAATGATTATCAACTCAATTATTGCGTGTACTTAAGTCAAAGATTCTCCAACGTGTCCCCGAAATGGAAACAAAAATCCACTGAACTCACTGATTGGACACCCCCTAATCTACAGACAAAAAATATCTAAAAAATAGTAAATATAAATATAAATGTAAATAATTTTCACTGTATTTTCAACAGATTTTTCTTTCATTTCAGGTCAGTGAAGCGTTTAAATGTGTCTACACTGGGATTGCACTTTGCATATGTCTTTCAGAAAAATTTGTCGATGAGAATTGACGCGACGGGCATTTCACCGTGGCGTCTTCTCACGTGCACATGAATGTTGGCCTTCCACTTGCTGTAACAATCACAGTAAGGGCACTTGAACTGACGATTACGTCCGCAAACCCGTTGCTGATGGTTGATCAGCAGATTTTTACGGGCAAACGATCTGTGACATGAGTTACAGAAAAACTGCGTCGGTGGCTGCGCAAGTCTTACATTAAAGTCCTGCAACGCTTGATCTGAAACAAGAAAAGCGACAGCATTGATTAGTATTAGAGTCCATGTTTAGCCGGCAATTCTAAAACAACGTTTTCAGCCAGCATCAACTGTAACCAAACAAATCAACAGCTTTGCGTGTGATAAAATGAAAAAAACACCCACCTTAGGAATAAAAAACAACCCGTTACAGTTTATGCCATTTGGATGCAAGTTACAAAATTAACAGGAAGTCAGATCCAAATCATAATAATGAAACCCACAGTAGAGAACTCAAGGCGTTACAATAAAGTAGGTTAGATACGAGAGCGAATGAAAAGATTAGGAATAGATTGTTTCTGTTATACACATTTATTTGAAAAATAATACAACGAAGTTAAGATTCACTATTTATTAAGTCAATGCTCATTAACTTACATAACGTTTACCCTGCTGTTGAGCTTGACTTCTACCATTTGATTGATCGATTGATTGCTCGATAACAAGAACAATATATTTATACTAATAGAAAAATTTGTTATTACACAAAAGTTTATGGTCTGGATGTTTTATGTTTTTTATTTGGTTTCATTGAATCTCTTTACTCAGGATCTTTATATGTATTTGATCACTTGAAAGAATTAGTTTTGTCCTCCCTTTTCTGTTGGTATTTAATAAATTATATCAGTTTTGAATGAGCTTAATGAAGAGTTCTTAATTAATTTGATTGAAATATAGTTTAGCTGCTAAAATATACATTATTTGCAAGCATGCATTATTAATCTCTGTACCTCAACATTGTTCAATTTAAAAAATCATTCGACGTTATAACATTATTCAAAATATAATATATAAATTGATCTTCTTATAGTTGTTTATTTTGTAGAGATAATTAATGAAGTCCTTCCTCTTATAATTTTATGTGTTAATTATTGGAATCCCAAATAATAATTGTATCAATTTGACGTTTCGAAATAATTTTTATTTCTTCATCAGAACTATTTTGTGGTTATATATATGTTTTAAACCCAATATTTTTTTATTATATAATTTGTTTAATTTCAAATGTATATCACCAAATTTGAATTTTCATATCACTATTGTACTATTATTTGATAGCTTTTGCTTTGATTTTATTATTATTATTATCTTCTTATAAATGTATCTCCTTCTTATTTTATAAATTAATACTAAATAATAAGCTAATAAAAATAATAAATTAAGTATACTAAAATAAAGAGGACAACAATATTAGTTCGATATAAAATCATCCGTACAGATATATATTCTAAACATCCAATTGGTCAAAATCCAATTTTTCTATTAGAATCACTTATTATCGATAACATAAAATCGTTTATTTCTATGTTTACGTGCCACATGTCGCGCTGCAGTGGTTTGATAATGCGAGCTATATTCGCAATGGGGACACTTAAAGCGATGCTCACGACCGCAATAATACCTCTGATGAAGTATAAGGGGTTTTTCACGGTTGAATGTTTTGGAACAGTAGTTACAAGTAAATTTCTGAAGAAAAGGATCCTTTAACTTCTCAAAAACCGGAGCATAAGTCCACGGGTCAACTTCGGCATCCACAAAATGTATCGAATTATCATAAGGACCTCCTGAAACATATAATTATTAACATGAATAAGATCAAGTGATCATATGAATTGCAAATTTTACATTGAGATGATGTTGGTTATTATTACAAACTACAAAAACAATTAAGTAAAAAGACACAAGCATCAATCGCATCCAAGTTGTAATCTTTATTACAAACAACAGCAGAGTTAAACAAAAAAACGAGTACCATTTATACAGAGAGATCGAAATTAGGATGATTTGATTCTGTTTTGTGTTAATTTGCTGTGATTTTATGTACGCTGATTGGCATCATTTTATGTCGTCGCGTAATGTGTTTGATCACATCACCCTTCCACTTGCTTGCATAAATGCAGTAAGGGCACTGAAAGCTCGGAATTCGTCCGCAAGCATACAGTTTGTGCACGTACAGAGTTTTCTTTGTGCAATAACACTTTGAGCAACGATCACACACATACTCTCGACGACGTATGCTAGTAGAGCAAGTTGCTACTGGAACCCAAACTGAAACAACAAGCAAACGTGTCCCAGTTATTATTAAATTAAACTTAACGAAAAGATTCAACAGAGATGACAAAGTGTTTTAGTAATTGATACATCATTTTCATTGTAATCAACAGTAATGCTCTTTATTATTTGTTTTATTTATAATAAACTTGTTCAATTTCAAACTGAATCTTTGATTCATGTGTCAATAATCAACATTGCACTCAACTATGTCAATTGAATTATCATCCAAACCCACATTTAAATTTCAACGCAACTGTTCTTCAAGATTTGTGTATCATTGAAAGTTTTAATTTAAACAATCAGCAAAACGTGAGACTCGCGACGTCCAAGACAAAGATGTTACAAGTTTTATGCATTCGCTTCACATGTGTTATAATGTTTGGCTTCCACTTGCTCATACAGTCACAATATGGACACTTGAAACGCGGCTCCATACCGCAAGCGTATTTCTGATGATAAACTAAAGCTTTTTTGCTACGATATCTTCGGCTGCACGCGTTACATATGAATAGTGCTTCGAGGTCCGAATAACTCTTATTGGAAGCCCAAATGTCTGAAACAAAAGTGAATGACATTCAACTAGATTAAATAACTTTGGTTCTACAAAATATTCAACAAAAGCAATGATTTAACGTTTCTTTAGGTCAAACAAAGAATGAGAGGAAGGGAAACAAGATGAACTGAATGAAATGAATGTATGACTTAACCAATAGAAGCACGTTTATTTTTTTTTAGTTAATTATACATAAAATATTTTAGCCTTTCGCCTGTATCTCGTTTTAAAATGTTGTTATTATGTGTTTTATATAAATTATCTACATAAGAGCACATAAACTCGTAATTGTGGATGCTTTTTAATGATATGTCGGGCGACATTGTTTTTCCATTGACCACAATAATCGCAGTAGGGACATTTAAAACGCGGCTCTTTGCCGCATTGAAATTTTTGATGATGCAAGGCAGCCGCCTTTCGACTGTACAGTTTGCCACAGATGCCACACGGATACCTTTCAGCTAAACCATATTCGTCGTAAGACAGCTGATGATGATTCAGAAAACCTGAAACACAAAAATAATCGTACATTGTAGTTATATCAGAGGGATTTTGTTTCTCTATTTTGTCTTTGTAAGCAGCATTCTACGATTTAGGCAAAAAATGTTGAGGATATAATAGAAACTGTAACTTATTGCTGAAAGCATCTTTCATTTATTAACCATTCTTCAGTCAAAATTACAATGTACAATTATTGTTTGTGAAATTTAAACAAATATATCATTATCCTATTTATTTAAATATATATATTTTTCGACACGCCTCTAAAGCAACATAACATTGAACTAACGCAGTGTTTTGTACTTTGCGAATTGGCACGATAAAATAATGTCGGAGATGAGACCTCAAATTATAAATATTACTTTTGATTAAAATAAATATGTTCATGTTCATTTGGTAGGACGTAAATCTTGAACTGTTGGAAGACTCTGAATGATTTTCTAGTTTCTAATTAAAATGAACAATTTCAAATTTGATGATTAAAATGTGTTAATCAAATGAATTATAAATAAATTCGATACAATATTGTATGTACATTTGAATGATAAAATGTGAAAGTAGTTTTCTATGATGAACATCTTGCAAAGTTGAATAAATAAAATTCAATTATTTATGTATACTAATCAATTCCAAGATAAGACAAATCTTCGTCAGTTGAACTTTCAACGTATTTCATGAAACAAACGTCTTATATCTTATCTTTTGTAAATCAGTACTATCTATACAATTATTCGTGAGATAAATAATTAACAAATTCAAACAAAATATATTAAGTACACGAAGCAATGAGATCAGCAGCCGCGGTTTTTTTTTCTTTTTCTTCGTTCACACAATAGTCTTTTATTTCATCGACAGACCCAAGTCAATTGAGAAAATCTTCGAATCCCTGTGTATGACTTTGACGTGCGCCCTCACATTTGACGTCTTTTTAGAGCGATAGCAGCAATAAGGGCACTTGAATCGCGGCAGTTGTCCGCATTCGTATTTAAGGTGTTTCTGTAAGTTGCTCTTGCGATTGAAGATGCTCGGACAGTTTGGACAGGGAAACTTAATGTTGTGCTTAAGTGCGAACGCCTCTGATATCTTCTGGCTTCCAAAGATGTTGGCGACGTAAAATTTGTCTGCAAACAAACCAAACAAAATCGCAACGTCATTTAAACTTGCGCTAACGCATTGACTTTTGTCCATTATCAAAATGATTAAAATTAACAAATCAACATGAACGGGATTCAAAAGCTGTTGAGATATATTAATTCATACAAGCATTCCCTTGGTGGAGATAAGATAATTATTAAAACTTCTGTCCTACATACGTCTTTTTTATTTGTTCCATTAATATACACCTGTTTACTTAGTAAAATTGGAAAAGGACTTAAAAATGAAAATAAAATCATTTGTGTTCTATGTACACTTCAAGATTCTGGTGTAAGCCGCGAATGTGCAGCGAAACGTTGTGCCTGGCTTTTGACAGGAAGGTTACAGTAGGGACATTTGTAATATTGCTGACATTCGGCTCATTGCAGATGATTAATGCAAACTCTGTAAAACAGTAAAAGTACTGCTGCAAAATGCTCAATTCAGAGTTTGACTTGCCTTGCAATTGAGAGGTTGGCTAGCGGCATCTATGAACATATAAAATAATTTGCTGTTAGATAAAAGGGTGTTTTAAATAAAATTACAGTTTTGAAAGGTGTTTGAACTAACGCCATTGTTTTCAGTTACTTCTTATATACAAAAACTAATTTATTTATATAATGTTCACTTATACAATGTATGATACAATTTGGTGTTCTATTTTATAATTAATACATATTTACAACATATACATCGTAATCTTTGTGTTTACGTCGAACGTGTCTGAGGATGTTTGAGCTCTTCTTCGAAAGCATATTACAGTAAGGACACTTGTACCTAGGTGGCTGGCAACAGTCATATTTCACATGTCGGTCAAGACCAAACGGACTGCTGAACACACTTGCACAATTCGGACATGGATATTTTATGCACGCCTCAGTCGTATAAACCTCCGATGGTAATTCAAAATTGTCGTAGTTTGAGTTCAATATCATCGTTTCATCTATAAATATCAAGAAAACAAACACATTATGACAAACTTTTACAGCGTTCAATCACTGAAATAACAATTTTCTACATTACTAAGTTAAACTTACAAATGAAAACAATAAAAATACAAGATTACAACAAGTTCTTTGTGAATTAACATTTATTCAAACATTTAACAGTACAATGCATTAATGATATTATATATATAATTTCAGTCTTTCCAGATTCAACATTTTTCCGTTGTTATTTCTTTTGACACATTTTTATGTAAATCAATGATCTGCAGCTTTTTTTCAGGATGCTTTCGTCTAACGTGATCGTACATGTTTGACGAGTAATTAGTTTGTTTAGAACAGTAAGCGCACTGAAATCTCGGTGACTTTCCACACTGAAACTGTTGATGTGCTCGCATATCAGTTAATCGAGTATATCTTCGACCACACATGCAGGAGTAGGCCTTTCGTCTTTTTTCATCTGTCCAAGTATTTCCACTTGGGACAATTGGTTCCAATGGTTGCTGATGGTAGATTCTGGTTTCGTAATTTATATTTTCATGAGCGTATGATTGCGCATGTGGCATATACAATGATGCATCTGAAATGAAAAAGTGATACAAGTGTTTGCATTAGTATCCTTAAGGTTACTTGGAAACAGATAAATATAAGGGTGCTACAATATTTTATCTCGAATACAAAGAAGGTTCGATAGTAGAAGACGACAGAAGAAAGTTAAAGGTTCGACAATAAGAGCAACATTTGCTTGGATGATTATTAAATGGTATGTTGGCATTTAAATGAAATAAATAAAGCACTTTATTAATGTCAGTGGTACAGTCAGGCTATCCAAATCACATAATCGAATGAGTGGTATACATACAAACTTATCAAGTCGCGATTCGATAGAAGTGACAAATGGTAGATAGACTATAGCAATCGAACTATTTCGTGCTTAAATATCAAAATAAAATAAATCGTAATAAAACTGAAAAAATGATCATGCTAATGAACACAAAATATTACATTTGTTCGTTTGCTAAAGTACATTACCTAGATAGCAAGTGTTATTAAAACTTACACTTAAGCAGTCATTGAGATGTAGTTTTAACAGACTTGTGTCGAGAAAATAGTTATTGTACAAATAACATGATTATCTAAATTATAATAACTGATTTTATCACAAGATAAAATAGTGTCATCTAATTTTGTACAAGAACTGTTATCCAAGCGCTAATTATTTTTATCGTCAAGTTACATCCACAATCAATATTTCTTGACGATTTCATTTGGTATGGTTACAATATATACAAAGTTTTCAGTACATAAAGTTAAATTGGTCGATGGCTAAAGCATCATTTATCTAATTTAGAAATTTATAACAAATGTTTAAAGTTTTACAAAAATTAATTCTCTTCTCTAAATGATCAACAATTGTTACAACTCAATATATATTTATATATTTATTTATGTATACTTTTTGTAAATTCAATAATTATTAAAGAACCAATTATTAATTAAGGAACCTCATTATACAATTGGATGAAAATAATCATCAAAACTAATGGTTCTTTCAGTTTTCACTCTCCACTTTTCTCGCTTTATGAAGATCGATTGTATAAATTGCCTGATTCTTATGATTCTTTCGAATGTGCACGTACATATTTGACGAGGTTTTTGAAATTTTGTCACAATAAGGACAGCCAAAGCGCGGCGCCTGACCACACTGAAAGCGTACGTGCTTTCTCATATCGTGTAAATTTTTATAACTCTTGTGACACTTTGGACACTGATAACGACGTTCAAAGAAACGCTTTGAGATATTCGGCGGACGTTGCCAATTATTCAGTGCACTGTTGTAGGAAGGTTGACCAGCGCCCGTGGACTCGAAATTGCCACCACTGTATCCCTCGGGGAAGACCGTCATGGATTGCTGACGATTAGCCGACTCCACGAAACCGCCACCCAACTTAATGTACTTCAAATAATCATCACCGCGCACGAAATCTAGAAAAAAAACAATTTCCAGAGTGTTAGTGTCAAGGACGCTTAGCACCATTCATGATTTTGTTAGTGGTACATCGGAAAGGAATGGGAAAGTGGAATGGAACTGAGGATTGAATTGACATAAACGTTTGAAAGGGGTGGCTTTTTTTTGACGAGGAAGTACATGCGCTGATTGTCTAGATAGAGACGTTCATTTGTCTGCCATGCTACAAGAAGAAGAGAAGCGACATCTGGATAGGTCAACATTGTGTCAGTAATTTATTCAAAAAATATTTGGCGTGAACAATATACAAACGTCACCCGAACATACACTCGCACATTATCTTTGGTTTACTTTCAGAACCTGTGACATCAATTAACAGGTGGAAACAAATGAATGAATAATTAATTGTAAATAAGATTCACTTAGAGAAAGGCGTTTAAATCGAATGTCTATTGTAATTTAGATTAACATTCATATTAATTACATTTAAATTAGGTTGTCCATTTTGTTCAGGAACCAAGATATTAAATCATCGAAACATTATCCCTTCTTATGGATGAAATTGTATTTACATTGGTCTTAAATCTGCGTTGGGACGGGAGTTAATCGTTCAGCAAAAGTTGAAAAGTTGATCGTGGCGTTTGGATGGTGCTTCTTGAAATGCTGTCGTATGTCTTGCAGACGTTTATAGGTGAGTCCACAGTAGGTGCATTGTCGTAGTTTGCCGCAATTGTGACGCACATGATACGTAAGACAGGATTTATTGCTAAAGCTCGCATCGCAGCCGGTGCAAGCAAATGGCAACTTTTTCAGATGATAATTGCGAAATCCACGCCGACTCAGGCGCCACTTGTAAAATTTGCTCTTGGTCTCAGAAGATTCACCGCGGCTCATTTTTTGCAGTCCCTCGCATTCAAGCGGAAACATATAATTGCCTGCAAGAAAAGTTGAAAACAATGTATGCACTGTTGGTCATTATGGCATTTTGCATTCTTAGAACAAGTGTTTTTGATGTTTTTCTTTCTGTCTTGATTATTTATAATATTGAAATGATTATGGTAATTATGAATTGTCCTTAAAGATGGATAAAAAAGAAGGCTCAAACATTGAATAAGAAGAGACGAGATTAAAGATTTGTTGTATTTTATTTGTTGGAATAATTACAAGACAAATTTGATGAGACACAATCGTTGGTCTTTAAATTGTTTTATATTTGTTTTCTTTAAGTGAAGAACTTGTCTAACAAACTATAAGATTCCTATTGAAAAATAATCATGCAATATATTTCATTATTAGTGATTGGAGTACATGCTGTTAGTTGACATTGTGTATTAGACTATACTTTATTAATTATTACACTAAGTTTCAACTATACATTAAGTCACAAGTATATATTATAAAAATAAAAATATCTTATATAATATATATAATAAAAACATCTTACAATAAAATATAAAATACATTTTATAATTATAAATACAAGAACTGTGTGCGAAGATGACAAACAGATGATATTTTAGGGATAAATTAAATAAAATTGAAAATCTCAGTGTTATACAGCGGAAGAAATTCATTAGCTTTTATTTAGGATGAAGAACTGGACAGTTCAGTCTTCTATGAGACATCATGCTGTTTCTGTGCAGAAACACTCGGCCACAATCCGGACACTTGTTGGTTCGTCCACAGTCATGTCTCATGTGATAAGCTAAGTGTTGCTTATGTGAATAGCTAGCTCCACACTGCATACACTGAAACGGTCGTACGATGGTTCCTTTGAAAGCCTCCCGTCGTTTATGATGATGCGTCATGTGTGACTTTAGATCCTGCAACCGTAGATAATACTTGTGACAAAGCGCACACTGATAACGCTTTGTGTTATTATAACTGATGTACTGATTCTCAGGAACATCGACTCGCAGATACATGGACTCTAGATCTGCAACCAAAAAAGAAAACAAAGGATCGTCAGTCAAGAATCGTGTTGATGATAAAACTTTAACACGGATTAACTTTATTATTTAAAAAGAGGGGAACAGTAAGCACAAAAAAAATTACACCCATTCTAACGACTTCTGCGTATTCGGGGCAGGCAATGACAACACTAGATATGTGTTGAAATGAAAACCTGATCAAAGTGGTCGGTAGTGGGAATTGAACCCACTACCTCCTGAATACGAATCTGGCAGTTTTAGCCAATAAGCCAGCACGCTCGGTTATTTAAACAGGGGGAACAGTAAGCAATAAAGTCTAAGATTTAATTATGATGCTGTTCTTTAATTTGTAAAACTAACATTTATTTTTGTTATTTTTGTCGCTCGTGTTTCAATCTCGGCCCACAATTATTACGTTTACGATGCTTACTCAAACTACTTCTGTGAAGGAATGTTTTGTTACACTTGGGACACTTTTGTGTTCGTCCGCAATCGTGTCGCACATGAAACCTCAGGTGTGACTGTCTTGCATAACATGACCCGCACTGGTTACAAGAATAGGGTCTTCTTACACTGGACGTATGACACATTGATCCAGGATTGCCATAACAATTGCTCTTCTGATGGGCACTCAAGTAGCCAATTAGCGTAAAACTTTTGCCGCAAAAGCAGCAAATATATTTCCTGGAAGGTTCTGTAACATACAATTCAAATCGATAGAACTTGTCAGTAATCAGAATCTAAAGGTGATAAGTAAGAAATCAAAAAAAGACAAACAATAATTAAACATAAATAAACTAACAAATCCGTTGAAGAAGCTGCAACGAAATATCTACAAAAAAATTAGTGAAACTACAAAATGAAGTGCAGAAACAAAATTGTTGCATTCAGTAGAATTAAATTTGCACATTTCATGATGACCATTGAATGATTCAAAGGAATAAATATTATCAGGCAATTCAGTCGTATCTTTAGGTTTTTTCTTTTTCTTTTTTTTTTTTTTTTTATTATTTACAAAAATGAACATTTCAATTTTACATGAGTAAGAAGAACATTTTCAATCACTCGAAGTTTCGCTCTCATTTACCGAGTTCCAAGTCAAGAACATAGACTTTGAGTCCAGTGTGTCTGTGTTTGATATGAGTATACATGTTTGATTTTTGTTTCGTACGATATCGACAATATGGACACTGAAATCTCGGCGCTTTGCCGCACTCGTATTTAAAGTGTCTCCAAAGTGCGTTCTTCTGTTTGTAACATCTGCCGCAATTTTTGCAAACGTGACCTTCAAGCGGCAATTTAAGAACATCTTGACTGATCGGGCCCCAAATGGTCTCTGCAACCAAAACGCAACGAAAACGCTCTGTAAAATGTTCACCAGCTAATTTTCCTATTGCATAACTTGTGCATGCATCAATCAACAAAGTTATGAACATTCAAAACCAATTATATAAAGAGAATAATCATCATGTAATCCAGATAAAGAAAGTCGGTTTGCACGTGTTAGTATATTAAATCAAGTTGGAAACAAGTTTGCATTAAACTCTTTTTATTTTCATCTTTTTTTTCACTTTGGACTCACAACAATAATCTCGAACATGTTCGACGAGGTTATCATAAACTAGTTTTAGGAACTAGAAGATAAAAGGTTGTTGAATTAGAAAAAGTCAAATTCTTGTTCCTGTTAGACTTTTTCTTTTCTTCCGAAAACAAAAGAAAATCACCGTCAAAAGATCAATACAAGTTGATCTTTCTAGATCTCGATGGAATCAACTTTATAACCCGGATGGCACAGTCTCACGTGTCGATACGTGTTCGTGCGCTGTTTTGATCTGGAATCGCAGTAGGGACATTTAAATTTGGGTTGTTGGCCGCATTCGTACTTCAAGTGGCGGGACACATTGTTAATTGACGTGTAAGTTCGATCACATTTTGGACACCGGTATGAAGGTCTGTCGCTCGAGTACCTCCGAGAAAGCACCCGTCGTGCAGCCAGCCGTGATCCGGACTGTAGCTTCGTTACGTGTTGGCTTGGCAAACATTTGAAATCTGCAAGTAACACAAAATTACAGTCAGCGACTAGTTTTGCTCATTTTTCTCTTCACATTGTCTTATTTTGTTCACTCACAGTTTAAACCTATAAAAAATTCCTCTGACAACATTGTATTTCTTTTCCAGCTATCTTTTGAAAACTATATTTTACAATCTAATGATCTATCAATCATTTAAGAAACATGATTTTCACATCAAAGACATGCAGAAAAGAATGTAAATCTTGTGAATGAAATGATTCATAAGTTTAAACTGTAATCATCGTTGCAGTGATTTAACTCGGTTTTGGTATTATAAGGAAGAACCTTCGCAGGGACTTGGAAGACCGAAAAAAAACGCTTACGAACATGCATCAATGTTTACTTATTTAGTCATAAATAAAATAACATACAAGCAATAACTAAATTCTAAAATCGAACTAGATAATTACCTAGATTGGTCAACTCTAATTATCTGAACATCTTTTGTATTCATTTATCTTTATTTCAACGATTGATTTGTTAAAGGAATGAAGATTTCTATTTTTGTTTGTCAAAATACAATTTTATTATGTACAAAAAAAACACATTTTTGTTGTCGTTGAGAAGTTCAGTCAAATCAAACAAGAAAACAAGAAACTGAGAAAAATTGTCTATTTTCACAATCTGTGATCCTCGATACGCAAGTGCATGCGTGCAACGTGTTCGGCAAGCGTGTCCGGTCTCGAGTATGGTCGTCCGCAATGTGGGCATACGCATTTGAGTTTGGACGGGCCGCAACCGTAGCGCATGTGTCTGTTCAAAGAGGACTGATTCTTGTACCTTTTTCCGCATTCCATACACTCGTTCCCACCGATAACAAAAACGAATTCTGCAACGAGAAAACCAAAACGTGACGTCAGCTCAAAACACTTACAAACGCACATTGGGACAATTAATCGTGTGGAAATTTGATTGAATTGGTGGTGATGATGATTTGGTGGAATGGCTGAAGACCAACCGAGCAAAATAATACAACAAATTGGTGTCATTTTCAAGTTTGTCTTTGTTCTACCAAACCAAAAACTTACGGAACAAATCCCTTTAGCATTCAAAGGCGATAAGAAAATCATAAAAAAAAATAAGAATCGAAAAGTGATTGTGCAACAAATGAGAAGAAAAGATTTGAAGAAGAAACTTAACGGGGCGTTAAAAAATGGAAAAATGTATATTTATTATAAATAAATATGGCGTGTAATTGATGAATACAAATGGACTGAATGAAGAACAGCATTTGAAAGAGAGTTGTGCGGGTTGTTTGAAAAGAAAAAATGCCGATATTATGTGCTTTGATATTTATTTCAACAACGAATAAAAGTTTACAACGATCGATTACAGTGATCTCATAATCGCAGCTCCTTAAATATCAAGTACAAAAGACGCAACGCGACTTTGATAAAATCCTATTTATCGCCTGTACAGTTTCTATTTATACATTATACACAAATTTATTCGATCCCAAATGAATTATAAATTGTATCGTTCTTACAAAACTTCCTCAGTAGTCGAAGTTGAACCTTTTACCTTGCGACTTGTCTTTTTTTTTTTATTAATATTATAATTATTTTTTTTTTTCATTTTTTGATTTTTTTGTAGTAAAATATGTAGTAAAATAGTAAAAGAGGTTTCTTGTACAAAAAGAAGGTCGATAATAACACGATCGTTCAAATTGCAGTTTGAACGATCGATCGACCGTTCAAAAACATGACTTAGAACTAAAAGAATCGCACTAAGTATATAATCTTTTCATTTATTTTTCCCTTTTTTGGTATTCTTTTTTGGCAGTTACATAGTGTGTGAATTCAGTGTGTTGATCTTATGTTTTATTATTAACAAAATAATAACAATCATTCAAATGTTCGTACATTTTCATTTATTTTTTCTCGCAGATGATGACTAAGTTCGTAAACCGCTGATTTGAACTACAACTTTAGTGGAACTTAAAACTTAAAAGATGAAGAAAAATATTATTTGTATAATAATCGTCCACTTTAGATTAGTTCATTTAGACGCAAATATTCACAGATTGTCATCAACGGAAAAGTGTTTACATGAAAAATTACTGTACTTTTTGATAATCATATGATATCGAGTATGTGTATTTTAAAAATACGTAATCGAATATCAAGTGACTGTCAGAAAGTCTAATAATTGTTTGCATGACTTTAGCATTTCTCTGCGCAACACACCAATGCCATCACCAAATTGAGCCAAACTCAAAAGCAAATGTCTTTGTACAAGTATCTCTCGCAGGCATTAATGTGTTAATACGTTACTTTCGTATTTTTTTCGTGCTTGTAGTTACTCAAGATAATCAATTTTACAATGAAAAAACAAATAAATTTTAAATAACAAAACGTAACTATTTTATTAATAACTTATTTCGTCATTTTCTTTTTAATTAAATATAATATATAATATATATATATATATTTCTCTCTCTCTCTTGTAAAAATCAACTTTCAAGCTATACATTTGTTTTCTTGTTATGTCCAGTTAATGGTTTTATTGTTTTAATTGTTATTAATAAGTGACAAATAAAAATACTTGCAAAAATGATATACTTACAAACCCGTATTATGACTATGTCTTTTCGTCTTGGACAAAACCAATTTATATGTACAATCTTGAAACTAGATGTTCATATCAAAAATATATTATACATCTTTCTATTACACTGGAAAAAATGTGTATGTATTGCACAATTCACAATTGCAGTTTAAATTCGTCAGTATTTTAGATCAATCTTATTTATGAATAATATTTATTTATTCCAACTAATAATTGTATCAAAAGTTGAATATTAAATCAAATTTAAAGATACTTGAAATCAATATATTAGTTTTATTTACAATTTACTTAAACTTTAAATTATAAGATAACAATATATTTTTATAAAAGTACACGTCAAAGTTCCAAAAAATAAAAGCATTTAAAAAACAGGTCGGATTTGAGAAGAATCACCCCCAGAGCCAGAAGTAAAGAAAGTTCCTTCGTATTAATCCTTCGGACCTTTCCTCACCAATCTCTTATGAATAATCATGAAGGAGTAAATTCTTCATTTGCAAGAATTGATAATAATCCAAACTTAGAACTTGTATTCCATATCCAAGCGGCCCAAAAATTGTCTGAAATCACTTTTTTAACCATCAGGCGTTTTGTATTTAGAATATTCGTATGTATATTTATAATAAACAAATATTACATAAAACTTGCACAAATTCAATGTTGATGTTCTAATGTAAAATCAGTAAGAAATGTGCAAGTTTTACTTTGAAACGAAGCAAAGTAAGCTACATATACAAATTCACTATAATGAATGTTTTAAACAATACAAAAAAATTAACAAATTGTCATAAGAATATCGAATTTGTTCCAGTGTAAAAGCGAAAGCCCGTGGGGCTTGGACCAAGACGAACACAGCTCGTTATTGAAATTCCAACAATTTGATATCGCAAAAGACTTTTCTCGTACCAATTATACTTAAATAAAAGTAATTCAGTGAACAGATTGATTTGAACTCGTCCAAAGTCCCGGTTCCGCTGACACTTGACATAACAAACAGTCGAACATTTTACGATAACAAATTGTCGGTGAAATTTCAAAACGAGAGAACAAATGCCTCGGGGAGGGGAACGGTAGATTGGCGACGCGATAGACATGTTGTTTTATTTGTGAATCTGTTTCACTTTATCGTTAAATGATTTCGTCTAAATTGATTTATTTGCAGATGGTGCTGCTGCCGTGGATGTTGAGGATGTGTTGCTTGAGATGATCCGGTCGGCAGAAGTACTTTCCGCACAGGGTACAAGTGAAGGTGTAGCGCGATCCGAGTCCGCCGCACTCGTACCTCGAGTGTCGCGTGAGTGACGACCGCGACCTGTACTCGCGGCCGCACATCACGCACCGAAACCGCAGGTCGCCGAGCGTGCCGCTCTCCGCAACGAAGCTGACTGTAATCATAGACGGAACCCTTTGTTAGACAACTTTTGTCAAACAAATCAACTCTCATTTCAAACTCAAAATTCTCATCAATTCCTTTCTTTTTTGCATGAATCTTTTTTTTCAATACTTTATTATATACTTTTTTTTTACTTTTTATACATTCTTGAAATTTACAATGACCCAAGCAGAAATTTCTGTTAGAAAATTAATACAAATTACAACTTGAATTGAAAATTATTGAAATAAAGGAAATAAATAATAGTAATTTTAGCTTGAGTCGTTGATAATATATAAAAGGGTGTCTTCAGCATGTCCTAAGTGCACGTCAATTTTCACCAGCAACGTTTTTTTAAAATTCATTACAAAATGCACGTTTCCTATATCAGTATACCGAATATGAATTCATAAGACACAGATATATGTATATGTCATTATATACATATATTATATTTTGCGGATGGTTATATATGCCCAACGATTGTAAATGTATTGGTGAAACCGACCTTTTATAAGCACAAGGCACATGCATACAATTTTGACACAAAATCAAGGAAAAAGAACAAAGAAACATCACTTTTATTCATTTCATTAACCACTATTCTTTGATGTTATGTAATTTACATTATATCAGGAATCATTTATATTATTATTTATAGAATATTTAATACCATTTACATTATAAAAAAAAAACTCTTGAACTATATAAAAATAAAACTTAACTTTGTAATTATTTATTATGTACTAACAACTTTATTAATATTTTCCTTTATACATATATAAATTATATACATGAAAACGATGTCTTTTTTGTTCTTCTTCTTCTTGAAATCAGCATAAGCACGAGCCAAGCGTGCAAAAATTAACGCAAGACTTAAGCTCGCTCCAGTGCAAAATTTGATTCGACACAATGGATATATACAAAAAAGAAAAATGAATTCTGCACGTCCATGACATAAGTGATTCAGATTAATGTACATGTGTGTATTGTATCAGGCTGTTATTTACAAGCAATTCTCCCAAACTTAATTCAGATTAGTTTGAGTCTTATTGATTTATTTTTTTGAACTCGACTTATTATTCAATTAAAAGGATAACAAACAAAATTGTCATGCATTATTTGCAACGGTTCTGACTTGATGATACAAACTAATGGATATGTTATTTTTATGTGAATGATTTATGACTGATACATTATTTTGTAAAAGAAAAAGTACGGAAGATTTTTTATGAATATGAAATATTATTAAAAAAAAAATAAAACAAGACAAAATATTTTGAGCGACTGGACATAAGTTCTAAAATAGGAATCAAGTGCAAGGAATATTTCACATATGTATATATAGATATATTATATATATTGTTATATAATACTACAAAAAACCAAGCAAATTTATAAAAAAATAATTATAGTTTTTTATTTGTTTAACGAACGAGCTTAAGTCTTCAATGGTTTGGAAAAGCATGTGCTGAACCAACTTAATATCAACAACCAACTAACAAACATTTGCAATATCAAACAGAACCGTCTTATTATGATTATCATTATTAATACAATTCAAGCTAATTATACAAAAACGATATATTAACATCAAATTTATAAAAGACCAGTATTACCATTGCTTATCTTGTACGTTAAGTAATTGTCTTGCATGTTCTTCAAGGTCACTTTTGCAAAAACATATAAAACGAACAATTCCCATTCCAATTTTACAATGAAAATATGTAATTTGAACATGATAATTGGTATCAAAGATGGTGCTGTTTGATCATCGCAAAGTTTTCGTTTTTTCTTTGATTGAACAAAAATTGACAATGACAAGAAAATGAAATAAACACATAAATAAAAAAAAAGTTACAAAAAGAAGACTAACAACGAACAAAGAAACATGAAAAGAGAAAAATGCGTTTGTAAATAATGGGAAAGGCGTGGAAAAAATGAATCTTTGTTTGTAATGGTTGCAGGAACAGGAGAAGACCCACCTGTGCCTTACGAGAACGAGGAAGGTGGGAAATTGTGATTATTCGAAGACGCAATGATGGTCGTTATTGCAATGTTCGCAATGTTCTTTCTTTCTTTCTCTCTCGCTCGCTCTCTCGCTCTTTCTCTCTCTATCTTTCTTTCTTTCGGTTTATGTCTTTCTGTCTCTCTCTCTCATCGGTCTGTTTTTGTGATTTTGTAAGCGGTTGTTTTTTTTTTCTCTTAGGATCTCCAAAATTTGTAAAGCACCTTCACGTCTTTTGTGGTGAATTGCTGCTGCTGCTGTTGCTGCACCATCGCCGCGGCAGCCTCCATCTTTTCATTCTCCGAAAAGCATTCCGCGACGTGTCGGAGTAAGCCGCCTCTATATTTGTAGCTGCGTCCGCAGCTCGGGCAGGATAGCCTACGGTAATCAGCCATCGGATGGGCAAGCGGTGACTGGGTACTACTTGTTGCACAGAACCCACCGGCTGCAAGATTCGACCGCACTACTAAAATTTCAACGAAATCCGCAACGAATTTCAACATGAATCAAAACGATTTCGCTGTCATGATAATTGGGGGACTTTTATTTTTATTCATTTTTCTATATATTAATTTTTGTTTGGAAAAAAAAATTTTTTTTTTACTTATGTGAGATATTTGTACAAGCTGAATGTTTGTGTGAACATGAATGTGTGAATCAAGGTTGTTTGCAACTTTATTTTTTCTTTAATAAATATTTTTTTGAATTTTATTTATTATATTAGTGCTATATTTTTTAGTTTCCTCTTATGGTAAATTATTTGTTTGTTGATATATAAATACAGTAAAAATAATAAGTTTGTTTAATAAAAAGCTATAATAATTGGACTCTGAAAAATAAAAATGTGATTTCGTTTGCTTAGAAATTAAAGTGTTTAAGTTGAAATAAATTATTTATGTAGCATAAGAATAAATGAAATAAAAAATAAAATATATGACAGCAACTTAATTATTACAGCAATAAATATAAATCTATGATAGGATAATCTTTTGAAATGTTTAATTTATGAACTTATTAAAATAAACGTAATCAGAAATAAAGTTAATAATATTATGTTTATGTATTTTTAAATGTGTAAATGCAATTCTTCTAAATCTATACAATATAAAAGTAAAATTAAAAGCTATAGTTGCATATTTCAGTATCTAATAATTGCTATTATCATTAACTTCGTATAAAAATTAGGTCATTTTAAAATCATAAACTAGCTTATGTATTATATTTATAAAAATTTATAAATAAAACAAATTTATTATAAAAGAACATTTTCTATAAAAATAAAAATAATCAATATTTTATTATTACTACACATATTTTCTTATTGAAAATAAGGATTTTCCTGTTTATTGCTAAATAATGTCCATACTAATAATGTACTAAAATATATAATTGATGTATAACTAAACTTATTTATATATTCCATATACTGCTATATTATTATAACAAATAAAATAAAGCAATGTGAACATTTTTGTCCACATTAAAATGTTTTTTCAAAATGTTTTTTTTTCAATTTTACAGATGTTTTTTCAAAGCCAACAAAATTTGATATAGCGAATGAATATACTGATTTATATATTATTATATTACTGTCACAGATTTCATTTTTTCTATTATATATAAATATATTCCTTTTGTATCAATATTTATTAATGATGTTATACTTGAAGCAAAACATTGTTGCGTAGACCACCACTTTCAACAATCCTATTATTACAATTCCATCTTTCCATTCTTAATAATTAGATGATTTATATCATAAATATTACTAAATGTCAAATTTATCGCTCTAACTAGAAAATTTGACTAAAAAACAACTATCCAAGATTGTTTTATTCTTTCTTTTCTTTTTTCTCGTTAATCAATAAAATGATAAATGATGATGCAAAATGAGAATAAAAATTGTTGTAGCATAGTGTGGACTGATAAAGTATTATTAAAGTTTCGTTCGATATACAAAACGCTAACTCCAAGTCCGATCCCCAAAAATATTAAATCTAAAACGTGCGACCTCGAAAAGCAGATTACGTAACATGAACAAAAGCCGTTAACCCTTTCAAGCGACTCAGTCTTTTGACATTTGTATAGCATTATTCGATTAATGATTTGCCAATTGTGAACGAAATTTGTATGAATCTCTCATTAACATCATCATAACTTCATTATATCAGAATGAAAGAGTTTACGTGCAATAAACATTTCCAACGTTACAGATTAAGTTCATCATAAAATAGAGACAGACAAAAATGAATTTTGTTAAAAGATAGAAAAACTGTACAATTAAACGAGAAATGATAAATGTTTTTGTTTGAGCAAAAATATCTCGTCTCTGTAAAGATGGAAAGATTTTGGAATTTAGAGTTAGTAAAGACATATAAATCGTTTCGATCGAGGAAGGCAAAGGTTCGATGACCTTGAAGAATCATAGCTGAGAAAATCGGTCGATCGAAACGTTTTTACTGTAAGCTTTAGCTTTATATATTTGTTTCGAAATGAGCAATTTTATTAATTTAAAGAAAAACTAATTGTCTGAATCGATTTTTATTTTATTGGTTCAATCTGTAGTAAAAATAAACTTATTTAATGCTCTATTTTGCAGTATAAATTCATACTAAACTTAATCAATTATTTATGTAAAGAGTAATTTCCTTTGAATGAATATTTTTATTACAGATTAAAATTGTAATACAATGTTCAATTAAAAAAGTTGAATTGAATGAAAAACTAAATTGAAACAAATCTTAAATTTGATACAATGACTTTTGAAAGATCGAATTTATACAAGAAATAAATAAATACATTCTCTACTTACCCTTTCGCTCCCGTGCAAGGATATCTTCTTTGATTCAACAAAGCATTGCAATAATCGTTCAAAATAAAATACACATAACGGGAGTGAAAGAGTTATCCGAGATATATTTATATATGAATTAGAGACTTTACAAATATTACTTTAATTGGATCAAAATAACAAAACAGAATGTATTTATAAATTCATCAGTGAAACGAAATGATACCTTTTCATAAAATACAAAAAAGGACAAATAAAAAACTGTGACTTTTAGAATAACAAGAAAAATAAACCATTTTTGTTGAAAAACATGAAAAGCAATATCTCGGATGACCAAATTAAGAACAAGGAAGGTGAAAGAGGAACGAACTTGGGATTTTTTTTGATAAATCACAAACAATGTCATTTTGTAAAACAAGTAATCATTTATTATATTCCAGAAGATGTGTTGATTACAATAAGAATAAAATTTATATGAATACAAAAAAAGGAAAACAATTTTTGAATTAATTTCTGAATATGCAATGAATTCTTACACAAAAATGATTTGATTTTGTACATGGTTAAACATAAACTTTCCATTATAAAATCAACAACCAGCATATATATAATTTAAACAATAAAAATACATCAAATTGTCAAAGTTGATGCTTAACCACTCGTTTAAAAAATCTATTTGAAAAATCTATCTCAGATCTTTTCACAATCTTTTGAATTTAAAATTGTAAACTTACAATAAAAAAAAAGTAAAATAAACTACATAAAAAGGAGCCAAAATTGCATTTTTCACGAATATTTTCTTTTCTTTTTTTGTCTCTCAAAAAGAAATAATTGCTCTCAAAATATATTACTCGCGCGTTCTCTAGTGTAAGGGACTACGTCGTGACCGGCCCTTCTCTGATGTGCTCGCATAAGATCCAGTCTGGTGAAACGTCGGAAGCAGGTTCTGCAGACGAATTGTCGTTCCACGCCGCATTCGTACTTCAAATGTCTGTCCAAAGTATACTGAACAGTGTACCTTCTTCCGCATCGAAAGCAAGAATATCCAAAAGATTCTGAAACACCGTATTCACTCGCACAATCACGCCAAACTTTCATACGAGAAACTAACAGAACAAAACAAGTTATTTCTTCCATTCCATCTCCCCTTGTTTGTCGCTTTTAACTCGAAATCCTTGAACTTGTCATTTTTAATTATTATCATACTCTTAATCATTCATCAAAAGAAAACAGATAATAAAAAGTGACAAAATTCCATTGTTCGTTAACAAATGTCTTTGAAACATGAGTCAACGATCAAATTTGATTCCAATTAAAAGCTGAGATACAGCTGATCAAATTTAATTTGGCTATTTGACTGATCAATAACAATTCAAGCACAACTTCATAATTGCAAAATAAATTCGTTAAAATATTCGACCGAGTTTTTCATTTATACTTAGCGTGTGATTATAAAAATACAGCGATAATCACACAAAAAGTTATAAATGATACTGAATTAACAATTATATTTGCACTTAATTTGAAGTTGATGCAAAAAAGATCATCAATCAAGATGACAAGTAGTCGAATTAAATTTAATCTATTAAACTGTAATAGGTAATGAGTGGTGCAACCCATCATCGTACCCAAAACATTTGTTATAATAATTCAGTCTTCATTACAAAAACAACACAAATAAACATAATTAACAAGTTTTGATTCTAAATCAGACAAACGCTCTCTGTCGTTTGCAACGTCATGTCCATTTTTGGCGCCTTCAAATGTCACAACGATGAAAACAACGAGACGTTTTTTCTCTTTCTTCTCTTTTGCTTGTGTCTCTTTTTTTGTCTTTCTTTCTATTTCATTTTCTTTGTCATATCATTTTGTGCGATAAAACTAATAAACTGAATGAAAAACATGATTGAGTGGATTTCGTAGCATGCAAGTTTGTTTTTCGTAAACGCATTCACACTCAGCCAATCGCTCACAATCGAAGGAACTTCGAAAGATAAAGTTGAATTGTTAATTGCTTCGTCGACGTAGCGCAAAAAAACAACAATGAAGACCATCTTTGATTCGATGTGAGAATCAATCGAAAATGAAAAATTACAAAACGAGGAACAAATAATAATAATAAAAAAAAGAAGATATCTTTTGTCAGCGATCAAAAGAAACAAAAAAAGAAATAATTTGTATAAATTGATCTTAAATCAAAAAGGCAGATAAAAAAACCAACAGGAAACTGGAAGAATTAGTGAAATACCAAAAAAAAAAATGTTGAGTTTGTCAAAATTATCGAAGAAAACAAAAAGAAAAGCCGAACAAAAATGGAATCAAAATAGTTACATTGAAATAACAGAAACAATTTTTCAAAACATACAACCTGACAAGTGATCATTAAACAAAACACCTGCCAATGGTGTAAATTGTAAAAAATTGTTCGTACTTGAACTGTTGTGTATATCAATAAAACTAACAAATAACGTTAAAAAGTACAGAAATCATAAACAAGAGATAAAGTACACAAAAAATATTAGAAATATTTAATATAATAATATAACAACAAATATACAAGAAATATCAGATAATCAGATATTCGATAAAAGTACATTTTTATATATAAAGTTGATTATTGCGTTGATGATAACGAGACATGTTGTCAATAACATTTCTTCAATTATTATTGATCAATAATAATAAAAGAAGTCATTTTTGGACATTTCAAAAGTTATCATCGACTCAATAATTAATAAAATATATAATAATATAAATTGTTGTTTAAAAAAGAACATTTGTCTCACGCGCCGATACAACGTGCGAGACGACATACTTACATGTTGTTTTAGTACCTGTTTTTCATGTTAGTTTCCCATTGTGTTGATCATCATGGAATATAATCGCATCTTTCTCTTGGTGAAAACACAATAACGCGAAAAATCACAAACATCGTACAAAAAGTCTAAACCACTGTTTATATTACAAAAAGCGAACATAAACAGTGCGTTTTAAAGCTTTTCACAGTGGATTATATGTGATTTTTATTATATCGAGAAATAAAAAAATAACGAAAAACTAAAAAAACGCGAATTATACCTGAAAACGAGAAAAAAGATAATTACATTTAAATATATATCAAACAAGATATGCGTACAATTATAATCATATAAAAGTATACAAACATATACAAATATATGTTTATAATTAATTTTGTATAAAAATGTTATACAGTTGTCTAGAAAAGTAAAGTTTCATTATTCATTAAAAAGAAGTGTACAATAATAGAAAAGGCAATAAAAATCTCAAATATGCATAATTCACATAATGAGATACAATACACAGAATTAATAAATAATTCTGCTAAAGCAGGAAGCTGAAAAAGAAACAACATGAATTTATATGCATATATAAAAATGTATATGTAGAATAATATATATATATGTAGAAAAGACTGCATTCAAAGATAAATATGTTAATGGTTGCACAATGAGAAATGGCATTTCGAAATAAAATGCGAGAATTTTGACAGCCGAGTGAAACGAGTCAAAGCATAATCGCAGTATATTTTCGTTTCGCCACTTGATTCTTATTGTGTAACTTAATTAACATTATCGACAACAATAATCAGAACCATAAAATACAACGTTCAATCGACCCAAAAATATAACGCGGAATTGTCAAAAGTTCGACATATTGTGTACACAATACATACGATATATGTTAATCAAAGACAATAATAAATATTAAAAGTATTTTCGAACAAAATTGGCTGTAAATAAAAGTTTTATAGCCAAGTTGTGTAAATTTTCTGTTTTCAAAATGAAATCGTTGATTCCTGTAAGAATTAATTACATTGTAAATTACAGACACAAATTGCAATCATAAATCAATTATACAAATAAATATAAAACATTTATATATAATGAATATATATAAAATGTTAAGTTCAATTGAATTCAATTGATGGCATAAAAGTCAATGTTATATTGCATATGCAATATATAAACAGATAAATATATTAGATATATCAAGTTATAAAATACAGTGAATTCACATTGCAATAAAATGTAAAAACCAGTTGAAAGAGTATTGCTGATTCACATGAATCAAAAGTATGAAAAAAGATAAGAGGAAACATTTTTACCATTACTGTACCAATGGCCTTGTTTTTTGGCCAACCTGTGTGTGTCCCACGTAGTAGAGAACCGACAAGAATTTGCCGGTTTTCCCGCCCCTTCTCGTCCTTGGCAACGTCCGTCGCGGAAACAGCAACCATTTTGGACTCTGCTATCTGGCACTCATTCAATTCAATCAACAAAAACCGCAAAAGGCGATATTTGTGACGAAATTGGATGTTCTTCTTTTCCCATTTTGCTTCTTCTTCTCCTCCTCCGTCTTCTTTTTTTTTCTACCGAAAATTGCTCAAACGAGCAATTTTTTTTTCGAAAAATAAAGAGAAAAAAGGATACAAAAAACGAACAGCAAATGCATATTTTTAGATCGATTTTATGACACAAAAAATAGTGTACATAAGAGTCGATCATTGAAAAGCAATGAATTTGTTGTAACGCGAAAATAACGAACAAGTTGAAATGGGAGAAAAGACCAAAAGTACTTTGAGAAAATAAAAGCAATTCAGATAGCCGTGAAACGTCAAAACGACTATAAGAATTAAAGACATTTCTCAAGGTACAACAAATTGCGGACATATGTACATATTTAGACATGTTGAAAACTTGATTTTTATACACAAACAACATTGTTAATATAAGTTGCAGAACAAAAAAGGCTCTGTTAACTTATATTACAATAAATTATGTTAATGTATAAAACATAAACAATTAAAATACATAAATACAGGTGCATTAAACATGAATAATAAAACGTTATCATTTAGAATCTCAGTAGGAAGACATTAATCTCGAATAAAAGATTGAGAAAAGTGTTTTGCTGAGAAAACTAAACGATAGCGTGAAATAACAGTGTATACGATTACAGTTGAAATATCAAATATAAAATATATGCAAAATAACAATATTCAATAAGTTTGATTTAAAAAAGACATATATGCAAAGCTAACTTGAAAGAATAGTTCAAAGTACAAAAATGGTACTTTGAATAATCCACAAGTTAGAATTGCAAAACCAAATTTTGACATCAACATTTCATTCTTAAAATTAACAAATGAAATATCAACAACAGTATAATAAAAAATAGCGATAAATATATAAATATGAATATACTTGAAAAAAGTTTACCATACCATTACCATATGTTACCTTTTACCATAATACCATTATTACCAATACCAATTGTGACCAGTTTCATTTGGTGAATTGTAGTCCCAGAAGTGTTGATCGTCGGCGTTTTATTTTGTTACGAAAGTACAATGGTCTGGAATCACGCAGCTGACCAAAAAGGGACCAACTACGTGAAAAACTTCCAGCCAATCGCGATACGAAAACGTGTACGAAACGGGAAGTAAAGCGAAATACAAAAAATATACGACAGAGAAAAAAAAGTGTAAGAAAAAAAATTGTAAACCGGCAGAGAAGAAGAAAGTGGGAGAAAAAAAGTCTCCCGCTTCTCTCTCTGGGAGTTTGAAAACCCGGTCCTCGCGAATGTTGGCCGACCAGCGGACAAAGGGCCCGATGTTCGGCTGCGCGTTCGCGTATGCTTCATTCTATTGCTCATTTATTTCTTTTCATTTTCTTTCTTCCTCTTCATAAATTCTCGCAGACTCATGTCTCGATCGAGAAATCGCTCGACCGCGACAGATGCTTTTTTTTTCCTATCCTAAACACTTTTAACATAAAAAACAAAATAAATCAAAAGACAAGAGAGAAAGAGAGGAAAAGAAAACGAGCGAGATATGTGAAGAAGAGAAAGGGGAAAAAAGAAAGAAAGAAAGAAAAAAAAGGGAAACAGGTTTTGAGTTGAAGAAATTTCATGGGATTGAAAAGAAAAAAGATAGAAAGGAATAAAAGAAGGTACAGTGAAATGAACAGAGGGAAAAAGTCAAATGCAAAATATAACAACGTTTATGGATAAATGTTGAAAGTTGAAACAAAAAGATGAAAAAAGGATATAACGATGTAAAGACAAAAAGAGATGAGATTAAAAAGTAAGAGCGATAGAGTGATAAAGAAAGAAAATGTCATATGAACATGATGAAATATGACTATAACGAATGTTGCATATATAACGACAGAATTATACAATATATCATCAAAAAATATATCATGTATGTATATATATGTATAAACATCTCAAACCTTATGTATATATATCTCTCTCAATAAGACAATATTATATAAATATATATAAATATAAATATGGATTATAAATATAACAAATTGACGCAGTTTTGTCATATAAAGGCAATATCGAATGGAGAAGACAGTATTGTAAAATAGTATTAAAGCATAATGTATACGGGATACATATATGTATATATCTATATATCTATATATATTATTATAAGAAGTGCAATTATATAAATATATATAAATATATCTATATATATCATACTCATTAAAAGTAGAGTTCCTTTCAATACAGATGTGCACATATACAAAATATATCACTTATGCAATTGTTTTCTTTATATATACACATAAAAATGTTATCTTGTTTCTACATAAAACATAAATAAACTTATGTCTTATGTACAAATTCTATCGCATACGTGATATATATTTTCTACCTGTGCGCATCTTTAGGTCAGGTTAATCGATTGTTCGAATGTAATGCTTTACGAACAAAGAAGCAAGTTATGTACATGTGACTTGGTTAGTAAAACAAAACCATGTTTGGGGAAAAAAAGGACATGCTCAATTTGTGTCAATGATGAAACAAGATGATACAACAAATGGTTTGAACGTAAAATAGAAAATAAAATAGTATATCAATTCATTTGAGAATAATAATACAAAAAAAAGTAAAGAACAAACGAAACAAAGAAAATAAAAAAAGAAGAAACAAATGTGTAAATCACGAGTCAACGAACAAGATAAACGAACATTTTTTGCTGATTTCTTTTTCTTCTTTCATTTATTCTTTATAAAGTAAAAAGTAATTTAGAAGAGAGAAAAAAAAATGATTTTTCTTTCTTTGTCATGCTCTCGTTTATCCTGAACATGTCCTTCTTTGTAAGTTAAGAGTGTAGTTACACTACCGAAGGAAGCGTGACATGCAAGACGAATTACGCAAAATAATCGCACAACGGTCAATGGATTATAAAAATAAAATAATCATAATCATAATAATAAGTAAAGTACTGTGTTACGTATATACGAAAGAACGGGATGGTGTTCACACATTCAATTTATTTATAATATACACATTCACGAAAGAGACCGAAATATGATAAAAAAAAAAGAAAAAAAATGTATCGCCATTGATCGTTGTTTAAAAAACATGTGTGAATTCCACAACCCGTACATTTCATAATACTTTCTTTGTTTTGGTACACATCCCTCTTTTTTTTACTAAATGAAACAAAAAAAGAAAATTGCTTTTTACTTTTTTGTCTTTCTTTTGAAATACTTTTTTGTCTTGATTTTAAAAATAGATTCGAAAGAAAATGATCAAAAACTACGTGTGTGTGGTAAAACAAAAATAAAAGAAAGTCATAGTACGAGAAAACACTACTAAAGAGAAATCATAAAAGGAATCAAAATTAACGAACAAGATTATCAAAAACAGATTTGTGGTATTACAATAAATAAAGAGAAAATGGAACAAAAATTGTTTACTGTTTGAAAAATAAGATAATGAAAAATGAACTCTACGAGGGGTGCTTATTTTTCTTGTTTCTTCATTTTGTCTTTGACTTTTTTTTTTTTCTTTTCAAGAATAAAATCTTGTTCTATTCAAATACTCTTTTATGCTCTTTTTAGATCTCTATTCATCGTACAAAAAGTATTTTTTGTTTTTGTGGGGATGTGGGATAATCCGTACAGAGACGCGGCGTGAGAGGACACGCGGACATTCGTTAGACAAAGTTCTTCGAGAAAACAAAATAAAACAAAAAATATTCCACATTTCTTTGGCGCTTTATATTTCGTAGTAAAAGAACCTTTATGCTCAGCGATTATGACAAACGAATGACGCCGAGTTTCCTCTGACACCGCGCGCCTGACTACTCACAACACGAAATCATCTCAATTTTTCTACGCGCTGCAGATAACGTGGCGCAACATTGACTGACTTTTCTTTTTCTTCTTTTTTAATTTGTTATATCAGAATAGCTTCTCTCAACATAAAACAAAAATAAAATATCATTAAATCATAAAATAAACATTGAACCAAAAAGTAAGAGATTATTCCTTAAGAAAAATATTCATAAAATAATATTAAGGGACAACTTCTCTCCACTTAAGGGATTATCCGTTAAGCGTTGAGCGATGCCAACATCAAACACATAGCATAATTCTTTTTTCTTTGTATTCAAATATATTTACAAACGCAATCGGGTCCCTTCGTTGCTTAAGACTTAAAGCAATAAAAAGTTACTTTTAGATACTTTTTGGTTCAGTGAATCAAATAAATTCCTCATCTATTTCCTAATAATTTAGCGCCCTTTTTTTCTCATTTTTCATTTCTTCTTTATACGTAACTATTTCTTCATATTCAGCTTAGTTGTAAACAACTTTTCTTTCAATGAACAAAAAAAAACAATTTAAACAAAAAAATGTTTTCAACGTTTGTTCTTCATTGTTTTAAAATCATCTCCTCGATTCCCACATCTGCCGTCGACAGCTGCGTCGTCTGGCAGATGCCGCCGCAAAGGCACGGAAAAGCACACAGCTGTTTCTAAGTTGCTCCCTCTTGCGCGCCGTCACACATATACATATGCCTTTATATATACAGAACACAAACATTTCGTTCACGAACGAAAATCGTCCGAACCGAGCCGGACGCACGAAAACGACAGAGAGAATAAGAAAGTTCGTTGGCCCCGAAAAAACGTGTCGAAGAAAAAATGCCTTTTTTATACTCGTTCCTTAATCTTTCATATATTTCTTTTTTCCCCTCTATCTATTTATCTCTCTCTCATTCCAATGCTTTCTCTTTTTCTTTTATACAACACGTATAATTCATTTTTCTGTACATGGAAAAAACCTTATAAAAAGTAAAAGAGAGAGAGAACAAATAATGAAGCTAAATCAGCGAATGCTTAAAAAATATGTGCGGGCGCAAAAACACGTATGTACAAATACACTTATGAGTGTATACTTAATACTCGATATAACGGTATAAACTGCGATCTACGATGACGACATCGTGTTTCACTTCTGCGAATATGTATGTTACGCAATTATTTGCCGTCGAAATTGTGCGACACAGAAAAATAAAGGGTCTCAGACGCAAGAGGGAGGGAGACGTTCATCATATCGTAGATAAAGAAGCCAAATGACGAAGAGCGGGAGACGCAAAAAAAATACAACAAAAAAAAAAAGATGACGAACGAGAAAACATGGCCGAAGAGATATTATAAACCGTGCAAAAGAGCGACGGAGATAGGCGTAAGAGGGGAAGGGGGAGACTAGAAGACGTTCCAAGAAGTACGCACGCGCGCGGCCTACATTCTACCTGTCTTCTGATTTCTATTTTCCCGCAACTACGCTTACGGCCATGATTCAGAACTTGATTACAATATGTATGATAATTCAGCATATATCGCGATTATATAAGTCGATTGCAATTTGATTTAAGTCGCAGATTTTTGTTGTACAATTCAAAATACCATAAAAATCTAACGAGAAATGAGGTTTTTTCCATTCGTTGAAATGCACGATAATCAACATGATACAAAAGAAAACGATTACTTCCTTTTTCGTTTGAAAATAAAATATAAAATAAGATTAGGTACAAAAAAAAGACTTGTATAATTCTGAGAATTCATGAGAAGTTTTCGATTGATTGAAGGCCGATTCTCAGTGTATGTCAGTTGCACCACATTACCCAACAGCGATAATAAAAATGCGCCGTCCTGCCTGCGCAATAGGCACCCGCGACAATGTCGCAATTTTTCATTCAACTTTTTTCATTATTTTTGCAACAAATATTTTACTTACATTTAATCATTTGTTCAATTTAATAATCATTTGTTTATCATATATTATGAATATTTAAAATATCTTTTTTTATATAGATTGTGTATATAATGTTTATTATTTGTTGCTTATAAGATTGGTTTGATATGTTTAGTCAGCCAATTAATGGTGCTTATTGTTGCGGTAGGCGGCGTTGCATGTAAATTGGCGAGGATGAGCCTACCTTGTGAGTCGCGTTGAGCCTGGACGGCGTCGTGAGCTGCCATGAAGACTTCGTCTTGGGCACCCGGAGCTCCCGACACTGCGCCAACCACACCGCCAGCGTTACTTCTATCCCCCGTCACGTGCCATGATATACCTGCACGACATCGCAATTCAAAACAAACCAACTTAATTAAAACCCGACACGAATTTACAATCTCCTTAAAAATTGTTGTTGAAACCTAACATCTTTTAAATCTAACTTTTCAGTGACGCAAAAATCGACAATTTGTGTTATTGCGTTATTAATAAAGGACACTTCGTGGTTTGCAATTAAACTCTTATATAAGTTTATTCATTTTTGTACATTTACATTGTTTGCAGTTATATTTCATTTAGACAACGAAAAAGTGAGTTACAAGTTATATCAACTTGGGCATATGTTTCTTAACAAACTTGTATATTGATTATATTTGTATATTATTCTCTTCTGATACAACTTTTACTTTAACTTGTTAAATATTTATAATCTTTAAAAATAGTAAAAATCAATTGTTCATTAAAACAGTATATTCTTAACTAAAGTGAAACAATGTATTAAACTCAATTGACTCAGTAACTTATTAATTAAAGGAACAGTACAAAATGAGTTAATAATAAATGAAATATAAAGAAATGAATATAAAAAACAGTTGTTTAACATCATTGTGATGGTTCATCGCCATCATTTTAAAATGACTTTCGTTGGTTTTGGTAAACGGGTCTCCAGCGTCTGCGCACGACGTTCATCTTTTTCAAATAGAACTGTAGTGTCGAGCGATTAATGCCGTATAACTCCGAGGCGCGGGTGGTGCTCACGCCTTGTATCAATATCGCCTCGAGGGACATTCGGACTGACTCTAAGCTGTATTTGCGACCCTGCTTGTTTGCCAGGGACTTAAGCAACGCGCCCACGTCAACAACCTCGGGCGTTAAATGATGCGTGCTCGCGCCCGGGTCCCTATTATAATCGAGGAAATGCGACGACGCCGTGGACAAGCGGCCCCGACACCGCGCCACATCCCCCCCACCACCTGCAAACGAGGAAACCCAGGCTAGTTTTCGGTCAACGTCCCGTCATACCAAAGTCAACCAACACAAAGAAAACCAAAGAGGACAACGAACTCAATAACGACAAACGTAGATTTAGAAGACAGACAGCGGGTGGGAAAAGGGAGATAAGGGGGAAAAAAAGGAAAAGAGGTAGAAACGAGACGATCACATTTGTGACGTGTGAAAGAAACACGAGAATAGAAGAAATTTCATGTTATATGGCGAAGGGAAAAAATGAGAGAAAGAAAGAAAGAAAGAAAAAAGTTACATTATTCATGAAGTGAAAACGTCGGTTCTTATGATCATCAAAGCCCGAATTCTAATGGGATGAGCCGAAATTTCGTAATCGCGGGAATGATGGTTTTAGACAAATTTTATATACGGGAGGAGATTTGGATCTTAAAACGGGTGAAAGGAAGGTTTGTTCTTCCTCTCTCCTCCGCTTTGTAACACGGAAAATAGCGTTTGATTGGATGAGTTGTTGGTTGGGAGTGAAAGAACGACGAGAGACAAGATAGATGCATATAAGAAAGGACGGTGATAGTGGGATTTATCTTATTTGACGTGCGAGAATAGACTTTCTAGAAATCCCATCGCAAAAAGTATACTTCGTCGGTGAAATTTTGTTGCCCGCTTTCGAGACACCAATCCGAAACCAAAGGAGAAGTGTACGGTTTTTTTTTTTATTATTATTAATTGATCGATTTTTGCGTCTTTAAAAAGAGACAATACAAAAAAAATCAGTCCAACGAAAATAATGAGAACAAGTAATTGGGATAATGAAATAAATAATTGAACTTAATATTTGACTAATCGACACCTGACAATTAGCGATTAACAATTTCGATGAAATTCTTTATCACTTATTGACATGAATATTAATTGTAAAATGAAATTATCTAATAAATCTACCCACCAGGATGTTGATTTGGATCGTGAGTACTGGGTCCCGCTCTACTACTATCTTGTTCCATTTCATTGAGGTCATTCATATCGTCGTCTAGCGTTAGGTCTTCCACACTTTCTTCCGGATCTTCTAAATACTCTGACTTTGGCTGTATCATTTCTTCAGTAGGCTCTGGTTTTTCGATTGGCAGCTGTAAATGAAATTGTATACAATTAATTTACATAAATTCCATTACAGTATTACTGTATTATATAAATAAAAATAAATGTTGAGAATATATTTATGTATCGTGTGTTTCCACTCTACAAGATAATAAAAACAAGATTTCAAGCAGAAGGATAATAGCACGAATTTAATATGCCAACAAAGCGAAAGAATCGAACTTAAGAGTTTAGCTCGATTCCATTAAACGTTGGCATTTTATGATATTTATGAGATTAGTGTACATTTTGAAAAGGGTGAGAAAAAGGAAAAGAAACTCACTTGAAGCATTTCGTCGGCTGGTTTCGTTAACTGTTGCATTAACGCCGACCTGCCGAGAGAGTCCGCAGGATCGGAGTGGCTTTTTTCGTCCGCAACAGGCGCAATGCCCAGCGCAGGAACGCTTTGTTGATTCATATCGCTAGAATTCGACGCATCGTGGTTTTCCATCGAATTATCGTCCCCTAAGCTTCTTCTCCTAATTCTTTTTCTTTTCCTAGTTGTTGGACTTTGAGAGCCTTCCCTATAATATCAATTTACATACATATTTTAAAACCTTATTCAAAATATTATATCATAATAATTGTAATATTTGCATCATAAAGAATAAGATAATAACCTAGAGGATAATCCTTTGGGGATTTGCGGACTGGCCGAGTCTTCGGGCATGTCACCGACAGAGCCCTGCGCAAGACTTTGCCTAGGAACTTTGCTGTTCTTTTCTATTGTAAGACCGGAAGACGCGTGTGGAATGTCTGACGACGCTACCGACGCCTGCGAGCTCACTTTTGGTTGCCTGCTATCAGGCTTGGGACCGCCACCATTGCCGCCCGTCTTGCTCTCCGACAGGCCCTTGATTTGCAGAGATTCCGCGGCCTTAAGGAGTGCTGCCAATTGGTCTTGGGAGATATTTACTTCTCCCCTGTACATATAGTCCATCATGGCTTTTAATTCTTTGAATTTTACATCCTTGAGTATGAAAACGGGGTGTTTGTCATAGTGTTCGCTGAGGAGGCCCTGTTAAAGAAACAAAGGAAAAGAAAAGAAAAAAAAAAAACGAAAACATTAATAATCATCGTCAAATATGTTCAGGAAACAGTGATCATTCCTAATCATGTCATTATTATTATTTTATCATCATCATAATCCTAAACGAAGAATTTGATATCCATAAAAGGTCAAAAACCTCAAGTAACACTTTGAGCTCGGTTTTCTCTAAGTGTATTAGTGATAATGCTGTTTGTGTGTCTCTAGAGTTTTCACACATAGAGAAGGAAAAAGGAGCGGGCGTGCCGGCGGTAGTCATCGTTGTCGTCGGTTGATATACCCCCCCTGACAAGGCGGCGGGCGACTCCCGGCTGGCTTCCATACCTGGTAAAATCCCAGGGCAAGTGCCCTGGAAATCGGCCATCTTGCTTTCCCTGTATTGATCCGCCAGAGTCGCGAGAAGCTCAAAGAGGGGCGGCGTGTTCGCGTCGGGTGGGGGGCAATACACAACCGCCTCTGCGACGCCTCCCCACCCCGGCCGCCCCCTTCAGAGTCCGCAGTGTGATCTTCTCTCAACCGCCGCCGCCGCCGCCGCCGTCGTCGTTGTTGCTGCTCTGCTACTGCTGCTGTTGCTGCCGCCATCTTGTTTCAACATCGACCTCTCCTCTATTTGGTATTGATCTAACTTTGTCTCCACAACTTGTCGTTGCGAACAAAGGAAAATCAGCCCGCTAATGTACATAATTGCGAGGATTTTGAAATGCCTTTTTTTCTTATTTAATATTTCTTTCATACTTTTGACCTCTTATGTTACTTTCTTTTTTCCACCATCTTCAGTCTTCATTTTAGGTTTATGATGACGATTATAATACAACAATCTACTAGTTGGTGAAATCATTGTATTATATAATAGAATACAATCTTATACAATATATTACGACAGATTTTTGCTACAGTAAATGATAAAAGATTATAATAGTAATAATGACATTAATTGGAATATCTTTTTCATACATTAAATAAGAAAAAATGTGATAAATTACCTCAAAGTAAGGACTACACGCGGAGAGGACTACTTTGTGGGCCTTTAGATATTTCCCCTCCGCCGCAAGCGTGCAATCCACAAGGGTGCCAGACTCCAATAACGTGTCGAAGTTCTGTATTAAGGTGGTTTGATGGTTATTCCACCTTAGACAAAACTGCTGGTCGTCCTCCATGGCTTGTGGATCCTCCAAGTCTCGTCTACGTGAAACACAAATGACAAAACAAACGATGAGTGACCTCGGCGCTACGTCACTGTCTGCGCCTCCGCTACCTCCTTCTTCTCGCGCGACTCCTCGTTAACGTGTACATCGAACTGCGCGCTTATTCAATTCGCCAATTACTTCTTCTTTTTTTTGTTCTTTGACTTTGCTCAATTTAACTATATATTATCTTCTTATATATTCTCCTCTTATTTTCTCAATTTGTTGATTCGCAGATTGAATCTGAGTTTGTAAATTAAAGGACGCGATTGTATAATAATAATTGAACACTAGCGGATTTGCTCAGGTCTTGTTCGCGGAGACGCGCCGAAAGCTCCGCCGTTAAGCGTCGAAGCTTCCAAAATGGCTGTATGATGCAAGCGCGTCGCTCCGCCGAGTCCGGCCTTTCTCTTTGTGCGTGTCTACCTAGCGGTGGGGAGGGATATCAGCGACAAACCAGAAGTGGTGGGGCGATGCGACGCTCTTCATAGATGTGTGTACAACACCATCTATACGTGAGCAAGAAAGAGCAAGCGAGAGAGAGAGAGAGAGAGAACAGTGCTGATGTGGGATAATATTTGAGCTTGAGCTTGTGTACGTGTGCTTGTCAAAGTGTTTGGCGCATGCGCGCGACCTAACGACCGACAGACAAGATTGCGCACAAACCACCGGCGCAAACGTACGCCCTGCTGAAGCTATCGTTCCCTGCTTCCCCCCGCGCGGCTGCTCGTTGCCCCTACGAAACCCCACCCACCCCCCTGCTGTCCCCACGTCGATACCGCCTGTTCCGCTACCATAGCCCTGCGAAACCCAGGTGCGCCTGCGATTTACCCAGTGCCCAGACTCTTCCCCGGGTCCCAAACTGAAATCGATCTCGCGACGAAAACCGATACTTCTTTTTGGTCCTAGAATTACTGAGGGGACGCTGTCTGCCAACCACTTTTTCGCATTTCTTTTTGCACTCAATTCAACGCGAATTATTCTTTTTTACTTTGTCCCTCTTTAAAATGTCTTGTGTCCTTTTGAAATTTTACATTCTCAAAGCTTTTTTGTAATAAAACTCTATTTTAATGTCATGATGTTTTTAAAAGATTATTAATATTATTATTAATATTATTATTATTGTTGTTATACTTTCTGTAATGGAGTTAGAAAAATGTTATTGAATTATGATTGTTTAATTAATGACATTAGTATATTGCTGACGTTCATTAAAAAAGCAACATGAATAATTAATCGCAAAAGCCATTACATAATCTTGTCCGCATCGGTTTTCTTGGCAAAACAATTCAGCTATACTTCCAGGGACAAAACGGTTAAACCGAACAAAACCGACAAACAAGTAACGGGTTGAGTGGGAAAAACGAACGAACGAGTGAGCGAGGCGTATGAGCGAGGAAGAACAAGCGTGTCCCTGGAAAGTGCTAGATCACAGGACCTCGCAATATGGCTGACGTGAAGTCGCGACCGGTCAAAATGGCGAAAAGCAAGCGAGAAAGAAAATGTGTTTCGAGGAAAAATATTCAATTAATTATTATTATTATTATTAATATTATTAATTTGTAAGAAAACAAGACTCGACAAAAATGGTATAGTAAAATATATTATGAGATATCCAATTGAAAAATAAGCATGAGTCATTGATTGATCAGCTCGAGATGAAACGGACTCGCCCATGTCTGAGTGAGAACAAAAAATGTTTTTCACACGGAGTTTTCCTTCGGGATATTTATATTTGTGTATATAAAGATCGTTGTATTGAAATACAGATGATAAGAGTGAAATAGCTAATGTTTAGAACAGTAGCATGAATGAGTGTATGCGAAAAGTGTCACTCACCTTTGTTCCAGGCGAACGAGCCTGATATATCACAGAAAAAAAAGGTAACACAAAAATTGGATTAAACTAAGTATTTTACGCTCACAGCAGCGAGCGCAATGTGCGCTGCCCGTTTCAGCAATGGCGCGGCGCGATTTGCTGAACAAGCTTGCGATCGATCCGAAAGCCAGAGAGGGAGCGAGTGTGTGTGTGTGTGTGTGTATTTGTGTGGATATTTCTGTGTATGTGGTTTGGATGTGATATATATGTGTGTGTGTGTGTGAGTAAAACAGACAAAGAAAGACGAGCAACGCAAGAGAATGTGTGACAGAGAGAGAAAGAAAGAAAAAGCGAGGAGAGAAAATGTTGCTTCCACGCGTAGTAGTCACGGTGTTGCCAGATTTGCTGAATTTATCGAGTCACTGCGCTGAAACTACTATGGCCTTTCAGCGTCGTTAAATATGAACCCGAGTTTTCCAGGAAAAGGCGACATTTTCTTCTCGAAAATTCATAAGAATGATTTGAACAATTTCTATTTTTTACGCGTTTCCGTAATTAATGTTTCTTTTAATATTGTTTTTGTTTTTTAATCATTATTATTTTCTCAAATTAATTAAATATAATCAACTATATAATTAATTAAATTAAGTGTATTAAATATTAATTATATATTATGTATATTTATTATGAATATCTATTCAAATTATTTATGAAGTCTTATTATTATTATTATTATTAATTATTTAATTATATAAAAATTTAATTTGTATTAATTTATTATTTAACAAATATTTAGTATTAATTATATTTATAAAATAATTTTCTTTATTATTAATTATTATTATTAATAAGTCCAAGCATATAATAGGAAAATTGTATTACATTAAAATGTATTTATTCATTATATATCTTATATCGAATTGTAATTAAATTTATTTAATTGTATTATAATTATAAAAAGTAAAATTACATTGAAATTTAAGAAAAGAAATACATTTTATACAGTTAAAACACATAATAATGATAAAAAACATTATCATTATATCTTTGATTTATTTCAGGATAATGCGGAAATGTTGGCAAAGATAAAATATGTACAGTTTCGGCAGCTTCAGCGAAATATTGCTCAAACATCTGGCAACACTGCGCGTAGTCGGCTGGAAAATTGGCGCATGCATAGAACCTCAACCGTGAGAATCTACGTAG
>JABFPJ010000404.1:0-42785 GCA_022817425.1 Gryon sp. ZL-2020 | reverse complement strand
AAAAATGGCAATGTTATGGCCAATTGAAAATGATAGTGCATTTTCGGGTCTCTTGCATTTCATGGAGATGCTACGAAATGTACAAGCATAAAAAAACATGCAAACGCTGGTTCATGGCATTGGCATGGCATTGGTATGCCAATGCCATACCAATGCCATACCAATGGTTCATAAAATTGGTTCAAATCGGTTTGGTAGATTTTCTGCGATGCTCATACAAAGAAACAAACAAGCAAACAAACAAACAAACCAAAAGTCCATACATTCATATTTATATATTAGTAGTTTTGGAAAAATTTCTGAAATAACTATGAACATTGTATGAAAACCTCTTGAAAACCTTCGCACAACCTCGAAAACCAACTCCAAACCACTTCCTGAAAACTTTCTGAAAACTTGCTGACCTGAAAACTTCTTGAAGACTTCTCAAAAACTTCTCGACAACTCCCTGACAATTCCCTCAGAACTCCCTTACAACTCCGTGACAACTCTGTGACAACTCCATGACAATCCCTTGACAATCGCCTAAGGGGGGGGGGGTCCAAAAACGGGAAATTTTTTTTTTTCAAAAACTACTTTATATATCACAATTTTATATAAAGCCTACGGTACTTTGTAGGAGTTCGGCTAGTTGCTCTCAAAATTCGAGAGAAATCGTTTCAGTAGATTTTGCGTAATCCTCGAACAAACAAACAAACAACAAAACAAACATCCATACATTCATATTTATATATTAGTAGGACTAGTTGTATCTTCGAATTCAACTGGTTGAAAAACTGTGGAGAATTGCGGGAATGAATCATAGGAAGTTGATCCTGCTATTGCCCCCTATGAAGAGTTGATAAATAATTCTGGTCCATTTGATTAAATTTTTGTTTTGCGAAATCAATGTGCGAATTGCAATCCAAAATTTTAATTAAAAAAATTATTCTAACAGCAGTTAATAGTATTTTCAGTAAAAAAGGTGTTATAACTGTATGGTTAAAAATAAAAAAAACTCACTTAAAAAATAGTATATTTTGCACCAAGGGAAATGAAAAAGACAATTCGCTACAGAGTGCGAAGTTTACAATCCGAGTCGAAGGCGAGGTTTGTAATCGCACGAGGAGAGAATTTTCTTTCATTTTCCATGGTGCAAACAATATTTTTCCCCTCAAGAGAACAGAAAACGCAGTTTTTTAAAAACTCCCTAGAGATAGAAACTGCATTTTCTGTCACCGTGTGGCAAAAAAAATATTTTAATGCCATCAAATGTAAGTAAATTATATAAATTGTTGTACGTAATAAAATTTTATACTGATATAATAAAATTTGTAGAAATACAAATTTTTTATTTCTACAAATTTCATTGTTTCACTTAAAAAAACTTCCTTTCCCAATTAATTTCCCAAAATTACTTTTCCAATGTATTTTTTTAAGTGTATATGTTACCGGCAAAGCCCGAAATCAGGCAATGTCCGGCATTGCCTAGAATTTTAGGCAAAGCAACTTATTTCGGGCTTTGCCGGTTACTTTGCCTAGAAAGGTAACATTGCCTAAGCATTCCCCAGCATTGCGTGGTGCAATCAACTTTGCCTAACACAATTTAGGCAAAGCTGCGTCAGCTTTGCCTAATAGTATATTTTAAATAAAAAATTGGAAAATGAATAAAAAAATATATTTATAAAAATAAACAAATTATGATTTATTATTTATCATCATTTGTTTTTGCAAAACAAACCAGAATGACAACGGGAGTTACATTTAATGTTGTTTGAAAGACAATAACACCTCTTGGACACACATTTTGTTTTACAATTACATTTTTTTACTCCTTGACCTCCGTTTAAGGAGAGTTTTGAAACAATTTGTCGAAGACTTAACTCTGTTTTATTTACAGAGTCCACGGAAGAAAATAACTCATTAAAAATTACTATATATCCAAGTAAACTTGTGACGGTAAATGCATTTAATAAATTTTACTTTTTAACTTAGTAAAATAATTTTAATATTATAAAAAAAACCCCTCTCCGAGTTTCGAACTCGGTACCTGCCGCTATTTCTTAATAAGCCGTCGTACTTTAACCTCGCGGCTATTCGCCCGACTGTCGTTAAAAGGCTTGTTATGTTACTTAAACTATCAAGACGTGAAATTTACTTTCACATAATACTTACAATAGGACTTAGTAAAAATTCATCAATTGTTTGTAAAAATTACTATTAACTTAGTACACCGATAGCTTTGTGTAACACTTTTCGCTAGCCAGAGTATGACTCGATATTCGTATTAAGGAAAACACACGAAAATCACATCACTGCGCCACCAATATGCGCAGTTGAGTATCATTGTCGATTTTCGCAGGCAACGACCGGTGATTTTAGCGTCAACGCATACATTTATCACTGCACACACCAACGACAAAGGGGCGGAGTTATACAAAAATCGCCGGTCGCGGCCTGCGAAAATCGAGAGTGACACTCAAGTGTGAATAATGGTGGCGCTGTGGTGCGATTTTCGTTTCACATTCTTAGTCTTTTCAGACATCGTGTGAATATCGAAAATTGAATTTTTTTCACAAGCAAAAGGAGCTACACAAAGCTATCGGTGTAAAAATTCATCAAAATTAGGCAAATTTTAATAAAAATCTATCAATTATCACGAAAACGATATTACCGTCACAAGTTTACTCGGATACATAGTAATTTTTAATGAGTTATTTTCTTCCGTGTCCAAGGGAACAAATTTATCCTTCGTCGCGTTAAATTGCGAGCGAACAGAATATTCGCCGACAATACCTTCAGGAAAACCGATTTTATATAAGTCATCTTTTATTTTTGTTTTATTTTTGAGCGGGCGCAGAAGTGTGAATTTGGTCAAATGATCCTGGTAGGTCATTATGAACCGATATTCATCATATGGTTGAGACTGCATGTCAATCAAATCAACCTGACCCCGAAAGTAGAAGTCTTTAAAACTTAAAATTGGTTTTGAAACAAACCATCGCGTTTGTAAATTTTGTTTTGTTTTGCATGTTTTGCAAAACGCGAGAAATGTCATAACTATTTCTCTCGATATATTGCAGTACTTTTTTTTATGACATGCAACATCCTGTCTCATCCTCCGTGCTCTGTAGACTCATGGAAGTTATACAGAATATCGTATAATTCCTGTGTCGTCGCATAGTACAGGACATCGTCACCGGTTGTCAGCGGTTTTATTAATTTTTTTACATTACCAATGTCCAGAACATAATAACGCTTTAGTTTGCGGTAATCGCAGCCGTTGTTTTTTTTTGTTTTTACTTTCACTACTTCCACTTCTTTTAGAATATTGTCGTACTGCACGGGTGTTAAAATAAACGCATTTTATACATAAAACAGGGATATATTTATTACAACACGCAGAAAAATAAATAAACAAATTTACTTATTTAATACATTGTAAAGACTTCGGTTAGATTTAAGCAAAAATCTCTCGAACACTGAGGCAAAAATCCTACAAAAGTTACTGGAATTGTAGGTTAATTCTACGGAATCTTACCCGCAACTCGATTTCTGTCAAAACGACACAGAAAACCCCGCAGTTTCTGTGGGTTGGACACGTCAAAACAATGTGACGGAACCCCGAGTGAGGTTAGAACCGTAAAAAAAGTTATAAAAAACCCGCAGAAACTACGGGTAAAATATGTAAAAATTATTGAATATGAAACAAGCTATTATGAAGGATAAAAAAACGTAGGTTTTGATGGTTTTTTTCCTCAGTGTATAACAAACTATTAACAGACAAATTTAACTTATTCAGCCGGCTAGTGCATCCCCTCCACAAATGAAAAGCTCAAATATATAGGTATCACTCAGTGCATTATAGGGCGCGACCTCTTATGTTATAATATACAAATCGACGTTTCCTACGTAAAAGGTTACATCTCAAATTTTTCGTACAAAACGATACATCTCCTATGTTTAAACATAGAAGATGTATCTATTTTTAAAGCAAATTTGAGGTGTAACCTTTTACGTAAGAAGCGTCGAAATAATGGATATATATATACAAATAAATAAAATGATCTTATAATAATAACTATTATATTATTTACGAATCGCCTTTTCTTGTATTCTATAATAGAATACAAGAAAAGGTATAGGAAGGACAACATTGAGTGACCACACTGTACGCAAATTTTTATAGACGAGTTTGGGTGATGTCGTAAGGATAGTCCCGCATTTTTGCTATTTCTGTTATTTTCATTGTAAATAAATAACAAAACGATACGTTGTAATTAATTACAACTTTTTGCCACTGGGAGTGTCTATTCGCCCGCTACCCGTTTCACCAGTTTGCCCGTTGACCCGTGCCTCGGTCAACTACGTTTTCTCCATGATACCCGTTTACTTGTCCCAGTTTACCCGTGTAACGTGTGACACCGACGGGAAAGTCTATTGACATTCACCAGTGGACCAGTTTATCAGTTTACCCGTTTACCAGTTTACCCGTTTACCAGTCTACCCGTTTATCAGTCTACCAGCTTACCCGTTTATCAGTTTACCCGTTTACCAGTTTATCCATTTAGCGTTTTACCGGTTTATTGGTCTATCAATGAGTCAGTTTATCAGATTACTTGTATTCTCGTTTACCAGTACACTAGTTTATTAGTCTTCTTATTCTTTTTTATTTTATACACGTATAATACATATAACTAATGAGAAATCCACAAACAGTAAAACAAAAGTAGTAATAATTGACGTTATATATGCACAAATATCAAATAACGTAAATTCATATTTCTAATCACTAATACAACAATACATTTATATTCGGACAATTATCAAATTCACATTTAAGATAATATCTTTCTTTTTCCTTTTTCCATTTATCATTTTTTTCCTGCTAATTATTTTTTTGTGTACATATAGTTTTAGTAGCAAAGATACTAGTTGTAAAAATAAAGCACCAATTCATAAAAAAAATACGTCTGATTTCCAAAATTGAAAGACCCGTCTCATCCAAGCCACTCGTGCCAAGTATTTTTGATGACATTTAAATGCACAACGGACCATGAACATTGACGGATGACGAGTCGCGAATAGTCACGAGTCACGGGTTACCGTTTTATATGATTTTTAAAAACTAACAAAACTAACTTTGACTGTGTCATGACTCTGGAATGATTTTAGTTAGTTTGTGAGTTTTTTTTAAAAAACTAACAAACAAGTAGGCCAAGTATAAAAAAAACTTTGCCCACCAATATGCTAGTGATTTCAAGTTTGAGTGATAAAATGAATCGAAGGAATTTGTTTTCAGTCCACTCGAGAACGATTTTTGATTTATAACTTGTAACAAGTATTATAAACAAGCAACTAAAAGTTAACCGAAATCTTACTTATTTTTGATACTTTGTTGAAAATGTGTGATAACTTTTTTCCTTAATAAAAATTGAACATCTATTTTGAGCGGACCTTCCTCTATTCTACATAAGAATAGAGAAAATATTCTATATTTTCTATATTTGTCTATATAAGACAAATTTAGAAAATAAGAAAAACTGATGAATATAATAATTTTATCAATACAACTCCTGAACAAATTAAAAAAAATAGCAACGTTTTTTTTTATTGTTTATAATAAATTACTAATAAACACAAATTTTTAGCATAACTTTTTATTTACATTTTTTACAAACTTTCTCAATATTTAGCTTACGAGGATTACGATTAAAAAAATCATGCCAGTTCACAATTGTAGATTTTAGCCATTTCACTTGATGTCTCCTTAACCCTCTTGTCCCCTTTTGATTGCCAAAAGAATGACTTATAATCAGTGAACAATTGATGATTTTCAGTAAATAAAAGCGAAAAAGTAACTCGTGGAGAAATTAATCAGTAATTTCAGTATTTAAAATAAGTAACTACATTTTCGTTATTTTTGTTTTTATTTATTATAATTTGTATCAATAAATATGAATTAAAATTGTTTCAATAAATTTAAACAAACGCTTAAATGTACACGTAAAGTTTATGTTTCATTTTATTTAAATATAAGTGTCTACTTCGAAAACACGGAAGAAAAAATTATTGTTTCGATGAGTTGATAGGCAATATACATTAGAAATTCAGTGAAAACCGGTGCGAAAAAAGTACGGCGACAGTACGGATACAGACTGCATAAGTTTATCCAGACTGTATCTGTACAGCCGTCATATTTCTTTTTCGCGCGAGAAACTTCACATCCGTTTGTTATACGAGAAACAATATATTCAAATGCCACACTTTTGGCATGCACGCTGAAAAATAGTTTTCAATTTTATTTGGACAAATTTTCGACATTTGTATGATTTTTTCAGATGTTCCCAAATTTTCCATTTTTTCAAGAATTTTCGACTCCTGTTCACAGTTCCAGATATTTAAATTTTAAATTTTAAATTTTAATATCTTTACCTTTAAATTTTTCTTAAATTTTCGATTATTAATGAATTTTTGACATTTTCACGATTTTTTTTGTTTTCATGTTTTTCTTGTTTTCCATGAAAAGTTGAAATTTTCATAAATTTTTAGTGTTTTCATAAATATCCGAATGTTTCATGAATTTAATAATTTTGTATAAAACGTTGCATGCATTAAAATATCTTCAGTGTCAAGTTTATGTGTCAAAATAACCATGACCTTTAGTTAGGTTAGAAATTACTGCTTGCTGGAAATTTTTTGAATCTTAAGTACACGTGTAATAAAATTGCGATACGAAATCTTAAATTTTTTTATTAAAAAGACTCGACAATTTTAAGAAATATAAGCTCATTATGAATTATTACTCTTTCAATTAATAACAAGACATTTTGTTTTTAGTTATATTTATAACCGTTCAAGTAATTAAGAGTTTAGATTGACATATAAGAAGATGCGCTATGATTACAATTTGATGTTGCAATAATTTTGTACGTCTTAAGAAATAATATATGGATGATTATCATAATTTTATCTTCGTTCACAATAAACGTAGATAAAAAGCAAAACTTTGTTGAATGATTACATGAAATTGAGCTAAAATGTTGCATCTTAATGGTCCAAACGATTATCATATTATGAACCGATTTCTGACATAAATGAGTAATTACGTAATATTGTATGTGTATATAATTATATACACAAGCATGTGAAACCGGTGGATACTAACTTATAAGCGTCGATCAAAGTCTGCAAAAACAAAGAGAAACATTAAGAAACAAATATTATTGTTGTGGTTATCGTTTTATTGGTGCTTAATTTCAATTAGATCAATTGTCGGAATTGTGTGGAAATTTTCATTGAATGCAATTGCCGACTGTATCGATATCGCGGAAAGCTAATCAGAAAGTATACAGGAATCAAAACAAAGACAGTGTACTTGGATGCGAAAGAAATTGCATTTGAATTTCGCGCGTTTTTTTAATCAAACAAAATAATTAGTATTAAATTATTTAAATATTTTCAAATAATTTTATACTAATTATTTATTCATGGGCTTTATGCGTATTTATGGCATGGAAATCTAACTAAAACAGAATGACAGTGCACATTAAGTGCCACGCCATAATTGGTTTGGAAATTCTCAGTGAAACTAAACATTTTTAAATTAAAAAAAGACGCAGTATATAATACATTCGTGAACAATTCAATAAATAAATAAATAATTCAAAGTCAATAATTTTTAATGAAAATTTGATTAATTTTTCGGAACATCTTGCTCTTGTCTCTGCATTACTAAAAGTTGAGTAACATTTATTAAAATTGCATCGCCGTGTAACTACCCAGTAAAAAATATTCGAATCGCTGATGACTCGATGATGATTTGTTAGCGATTCAAATACGATTGGGAATTTGATGACGACTTAAGGTGGATTCATTGCTTTTTTATTTTAGAAGAAAGAAGAAATGCGAAATTCGCTAAAACAAAAAGCAATGAATCCGCCTTTAATGACGACTTGCTATCGAATCTCTAAAAACTCGTAAATCACTTATTTGCAAGTCGCCCTTGTAATAATGAAATGAATAAGTATCAAAAGTATTTATTATTAACAAATATTAAGAGAACTTAAAGCGATTCCTGAAATCTTTGATCACGGAATTGGTGTTTTTTAAATGAAGATTTGTTGTTAATGAATTAATATACTAAAATTGTTCCAATGTTTCTTTAATTATTTATGGGAGAATCTTATAATAAAAGGAAAAATTTTTTTTGTTATAAATTTTTGACTCAATAGTTTTCATATTTTCTGTAATATGCAATTTATTATATAAACCCAAATACTGAGTCAATATTTTGTGACATAAATTAATTTTTCTTTTACCATATGATTCTTTCATAATTTAAGAAAAACGTTGGATCAATTTTTGTATGTTAATTTATTAACAACAAATTGTAATTTAAACAAACTCTTATTCCAGGATCGCAGACTCTGAACATCACCTTAATGTGACTCGTAAACGAATGATTTATGTGAGTAAATCCCTAGCGAGTAATAATCAACTCGCTAGCGAATTATCCGCTTGTCGGTAGCAAGTCGTGCTCGTGTTGTTAGCGAATCATTACCGAGTTAAGGCGGATTCATTGCTTTTTTATTTTAGCGAAGTTCGCCTTTTTTCAGCGATTTGTGCATATTTTTTAAGCGAAGTTTCGCTTTTTTAAAAAATTTGCTTAGAAAACAAGCGAAAAATCGTTGAAAAAAGCGAAATTCGCTAAAATAAAAAAGCAATGAATCCATTTTTATTAGCGAGTTCTTACTGTGTCGCAAACAACTTGTTAGGAAATTGTCAGACAGTTTTTCGCAACACGTCAGCGTGTAGTTTTACTTTTCCATGTTTTCAAGATTTGGTAGCAAGTCTTCAGCGAGTCGTCCGCAAGTCATCATCAAATCCCAAATCGTAGACGAATCGCTAACAAGTCATTACCGAGTCGCCAGTGATTCAAATAATTTTAATTGCAAATTACAAAGGAAGGTTTACTTCAATTTTTCAGCTTTTATAATAATAATCTTATTCGAACTTACAAGAATATGGAATATATTATAAAATTAGAATAATAATGAGTTTACCAAGAGCCATCATTTCTTATGACATAAGAATTGCTAAATGAAGGAACACATTAATGCTGTAAATTCAATAAGAATTGCGTAAGACGAATATAATATTGATAAATGACATTTAACGCGGTTTGAGCTCATCTTTTGCAGCTTTGCACGTGATTCTCTCGCCTCATTCGCTGACGATTTTACATGTTATCGTTCACACTGTCATCACGCGTTCAAGAATAAAAGCTTTGAAAAGGAACATGGTTTTTCAATTTATCATACTGCATCGTTAGTATTTTTAACAAAAACAATTTCTAATTTCAGTGTCAGTATTTTATGAAAATGTTTAACTATGTTGAAAATTTTCTATTAAAAGTAATGAAAATTAATAAAGCTCACTTATTTTTAAAAAAGGATATGAAATGAGTAAAAATGTGTGTCCGTTTTTGCGGTAATCATTAATTTGTTCTTAAAACATTTGTGAAAAATGTGACAAAATCATTTTTAAGTTAATTTAATTTGTATTTTTTATTTTTGTACAGCGTATATTTGCAGGTTTAATATCGAAGGTTACGCATTGTGCTGGCAGAACGAACTATAATAAACTTGTAAGTTCTTAAGAGGTCAACTGATAACCTATCGAAGTAACTAACAGCGTGGATAGGCGGACGTTCACCACACACACTTCAAACTTAATCCACATTCATACCTTCCGCACACCTTTTGAATTTAAGATATACAAATAAATATTTATAACTTACTATAAATTCATTTGATTTATTGAAATAAAACTGCAAAAACAGTAATACAAAATTATTTTGTATTTTAATTTTAATTTTTTTTTCAATAAATGAGTAAAATTAATTTTCTCTTTTTAGTAGCATTTTATAAATATTTTGCCCATTAATTTAAATCGAAATATATAAATTGTTATCGTATTTGGATGAAAATTCAAAAATTCAAACAAACAATATGCAGCATCATTCCAAGTAGTGATTTTCATTTGTCATAAATAATGATGGTAAAAGCAAAAAAGTAATCAGGCAACACTGCTTAATAGAATTTTCCTTAAAGTTCACTGTGTAGATATGCAACAAAATTGATTACGAAAAAAAGTAAACGTAAAGTTATCGCATAATTACCCGGATTTATGCTATGATTAATGAACATTTTAGTTATCGAATCGTTACAAAAGGTCGTGTCGCTCTGATATGTCATCGTTTTTCTTCGACTTCTGTATCAGTCAGTTTCCGATGTGTTTACGAAAGTTAACAAGACTTGCCAACAGACTTAATGTTACATATATACACATTTAGCACATAGTAAATATTATGATTACGAAAGATTATTTGACACGAGTGTCCTTACATGATTTTGTTAGATGATTACTTTCATGTAAGCAAATTGTGTTCAATTTTGAAAATAATAAATATATATATAACGCTGTTGATTGAAGTTTATGTTCAACCCGCGTGGAAAAATTAGTCTGGATATAGTCTGGCAACGTCTATCCAGATTACATCCATACTATATCCAGACTGTTTTTTCCACTAGGGAAAATAACTAAATGAAACAAAGTTTCATGAATCATTTAGAATAATAATATAAATTCTTGATAATAAAATAATTTACTTTATACATGTATATACTGTATTGTATACTACTGTATTAAATTTGAGTTTAAGTAAATAAATGAAAAAATAATAAAAGTCACATCTACATTACTATCTACCTGAATTAAGCAATATTTTCGATAAAATTATTCATGTAAGTAAGGCCATGCTGTTTTTTGAATGTTAAACTTAAATTTCATTATATCCTTGAGCTTGTTGTATTATTAATAATAAAAAATGATAATGGAGAGATTATAATAATACTTTATCAAAACCGAGATCTCAATTGTCATACTTAGGAATATTTTGTTCATAAAACGACTTTAAGTAGTTCTTTAATATTCCATTAAAGTTGATCACTTTGGATTTATAAATTGTTGTTCACTGCATAACATTTCTTTCTAATTTATAATTTCCATTTTTTAATTTGTACTGTTGATGTAAAAACATTAACATAAATACGAAGAAAATAAAAACATTTGGCATAAATCAAGTTTAAACAAAATTAATGTTTAAAAATATTATTAGTGTCAAAAAAAAAGTTACGTATATACGTGTCATTTTTCGTGTGTGAATGTGTTATGACAAATGGTTTGATGTAACTACTTTACGAAGTGATTTTAAAATGAAATTTGCATGAACGTTCTAATTCGCAAATTGATCTGTTATAAGAACCATAAATCATGGGAAAAACCATTCGTTTCACGTGATGAATAACCGATACTAATTATGTTGCTATTTCTTTCTTAATTTATATGGTTCGATAAGCATAAAAAGACGTAATAAACATAACTAAATTAATAATCCTTTTTTACAATTCATTGCATCGCATAATTTAGTTGTAATTTGTGTAGTCTGCAAGCTTGTATTCGTGTATCCGCCTTAATTTGTGTAGTCTGCAAGCTTGAGTAATTACTACAAGTTTATACAAAAATCTCATTAAAAGATGCAAACAATATTGCAGTACGCAGAAAACTTATTTATTACTTGCTTGAATCAGTATAATCCATGCGGAATCCTACAATTTTTTTATTAGCTTTGCGATATTGAATTTGGTAGCAGATTATATGAGAGCGCTGGAGGGGCAGCACGTGGCAGTCTTTCATACGTCATAAATCGTCAATCACTTTCAATGAGGTGCGGCGCTTTTTGCCGGCATACCATGTGCCGGATAAATCGCCGGTTAAAATTGTCGTTTACCGAGGTAGCCAACAGAGTCTTGGCGTCGAGGTAACGCATGATAATCGCACTCGGGGCAAGACCTTTCGGCTTATTGGAGCGTGGAATATACATTTTTCATTCAGAGGAGTCGTTCATTGATATCAATGTGCCAGAGCATGCAATATAGAGAGTGTCTTAATTTCTGGGTATCATCTTTTCTTTTATATACATTTTCTTTGACAAAACTTTGTCAATAATTAACCGTATAAATCACATTAATTTATTGTTTAATAAATATTATAGTAAAATAGAATCTTAAGTTACAGAAAACTTAATCAGAATGTGTGTAACATTGTTTACTCAAACGAAATTTGAATATTTCATTGAGTAAACAATTCAAATATTTATACATTTTCATATTGAAAAATCTTCTTTGTGTGTTGAACAAGCATCCCACGCGTGATATCGTTTAAATAAATAGCTATAGCCGTTTGAAATCGACTGTCATTTTTTCTGTGCTACTGGTTGGCGCGACGAAAAAAAAAGGAAAAAAAAGATGGTATGAATCAGAGATATACCAGCCACTGTAATGTATTGTACAGATAACGCAGTGATATGCGTAGAATTTGCGCGTGGGTAGGTAAAGGGAAAAACCTCGTTCAATAATGCTACATGCTGGTGAACCAATAATTACGTTGGTTTGTTTATTAATAGAGCTTATAATTGTACGATACAAACATCGGCATTTTATCAATCGTGATTTACATTTCTTAACAATTATGCAATCAATTATAACACCACATTTACAACTAATAAACTCATTATCCGCAGAGTAATCTGTAAAACATCATTAGGATCAATTTATTCTGATTAACTTATAGATAAAATCTATGAGCACGATTATTTTACATGATTAACGAAATTTCAATATATATTATATATTACGCTTCTATTTGATTTCATTATTTAAACATGGCAAATCTTTTTGCTAATTTCATAAATTAAACCAAAGTAAATTATTTTATTTATTATTAATTTATTATTAATTTATTTATGTAAATAAAGCAAAATAAAAAAAATATTAACAAATTCACGAAATAAAATAATGAGAAAATTGAATTTATGTTGAACTCATATAAGATTTCTATTTGTGATTCGTATATCAATTTGCATTTTCTGCCTTTTTTAGAAAATTTTTTACAGCAAAATATTTTTTCTCGAAAATAACGAAGATTTGCGAAAAATCGCGTACTCAATTGAGTTGAATCAATAATATATACATGCCGTCTGTGAAAGTAGCTGAGATTTTTGCGTAATAGCTAACGTCAACCGCTGCTGTCGGTGGAAGTGTCATTTAAGTAAATAAACTAGATTCCGTATTCTCGTCACAGAGAAGCCTCGAGAGCAATTTTTACGCGGAAAACATACATTTCGAAATGAACACCTTACGAATCCCGTTTTGTATATGATTATGAAGCAGGATGTTTTTATTATATTCCGGTGTGAAACGTTCTAATGCATGTACATTTTGGAAACATTATACATATTAATTTTATTTACTGTAATTCCATTTTGTCGTGGAAAGATGAATTTAACATTTTTATTAAAAAATGTAAAAAAGAAAAAGAGAACAGAAATTTTGTATAAAAAAGGCAAAAACAAAATTAATGACATTACCTATTTAATCTCTTATTATCTTTCACATGTATACAACACTTGTCTCAATTACAACTACGTGAAATACGAATATTTCATTGCAAAAGTAGCGTGAAGATAACAATTTAATTCTCTGATGTTGGCGCGTCAATCAAATCCTAGAGATAAAAAAAGTAATGTTGAACAATGATGTACCTTAAGCCTCATTATCAGCAACAGACGACAATATTGAAGACGATGCTTGATCGAGTGAAACGAATTTGAAAGTATTCGTGTTAAAAATGATTAATCATGCATTTTATTACTTGTATAAAAGAAAATCCAATTAAAATTGCCGCCAAAATACAGCGAAATTCAAATGTAATTATTTGTAGTGTGCTCCGAACTTTTAATTACAAAGCAATGATATTGTATTAATGAAAATGCAGTTCGCTTTCATCTACGAAAACAAAAACTTTTGATTTTCTACATTCAAATGACATCATTGTGACTACATAAAGAAACCCAATAACGAGGTGACACGCGGCACTTGGAATTCATCGACGCGTGCTCTTAATGGTAAATGATTGTTACTCATTAACAATAAAATGAATAATTATTATGAGGTTTATCTATACATGGTGAACTTGTTAAAACGCAGACTCATGATTCTCAGTACGCATACTCCGGAAAACATAAATATTATTTTAAATACAACAAATGAGAGAAACTTAATATAGTTATTATAGTCAATGTTTTGACGATTTATTAACAAAGAAAAAAATAAAATTCATTTGTTCAAATCTTAACTCTTTAATATCTGACTTGTTTAACAAATCAAAGATTTTGGTTCAATTTTAATAGTACTTTTCATAGAAACATTTTTACAACTTTATATTTTTAATATTTTTAAAATATACGTTTGGGTATGAAATATATGTTTAATATAATGTATGTATTTTAAAAATATGTTATCATTTTCTGTTATATATTTTGTTATTAAATATTGTGAATTACTTGAATAGGAGATGATTTCTAATTTTAATACATATATTAGAAAAGACATTGAACTATTTATTTTATTATATTTCATATCATAGTCATTAAATACTTAAAAGGTTAAATTACTTTCGTTTGTACATTGTAAAATGATATTTTCGAATACATTTTATGTGTTAACTCTATCTATCTAAACATGTCATCATCTTTAGTTGGTACATAAAATGCATGATCAGCGTAAGTGTTATCTAGCATTAATGCTAAAATATTATCGTAAAGACAGAATGAGACACGAGGCGTTAATAATATTGTTTCGCTCTCCCCTCCTGGCCATTTCGAGCATTCACATTTAAGTGTTCCACGCGCACCTGTGCATAATTTTTGCGCACAGATAAAGCAAGTTAACAATGACCGCATAAAAAGTGAGAGTTTATAATTCGAAAAGTAATGACAGTATCGTTAATCAGCTGTCGAACGCGTGCATTTGGTCAATTCATCATTAATTGGCTGGGGTCATGTGCAAAAAACGTACAAGGTCTGGCGTATCCTTGATGCGTTCGTCCGATTACTGAAGTATCCCCAAACTTGCTATTTTGAACATAATCTGAAGGTTCATGGGGTTATCCATAATCATACAGCTTTATCCCAAACCCAGACGTTATTTGTCAATTAATTTCAATTTTTAAATTATATTTTCATCACTTAATGTACGCTAAGATTATAAATAACTTTCTACTTAATCTTTTATACAAAATGTGTATAAGTTAATTTATCTTAAATATAAAATCACTTAAATATAATTTTATATTTTAATCTACAAAATTAATTTCATACATTACTTTCCTGACAGACTTTTTTTCATATAACTAACAAAAGTTATTTGTTTAACAATATTGTGAACTTAAATAATATTTGTTCTGCATAATTAATTATAAATTTGTAAATGTATCGAAATCTGAATGTTTGATTACAATTTTCGTGTTTCCTATTCCTTCTTATTAGTCATGCTCATATTAAATGTATATATTTTTGTATTATAATTAATCTTTTTAATTAAAATATATAGTTATAATGAATATTAAATTAAATTAAATATAATCACTTGTACGAGCGTACACGTTCAATTTCATATCAAACATTTTTCTCATTATCAATAAATGACACATCTTCATTAAACGACGTTGTAACGACTCAATTGCATTTCACGGATCTCAATATTAATATTCTCGTAAAATATAAACACTAGGTGAATATTAATAACTGCTAGCACGAGATAATTAAAACGATCGCGGCGTTCGTTGATAATTGATCATTTACATTTTCGTTTGTTTCAATCATAAGATGAAATTAATACTTGAAATAAATGTTCACCGTTTATAAATTAATGCTACTCGAAAAATGATGAGTCTTCAAATTGTTATTCAATATACAAACATTTTTATTTGAAATCAATACTTCTTCTCATTATTTTGAAAAATAATAATAAATAATGAAAAATATGAGTATTTGGTATACATTGTGATATAAAATTCTGATTGTAAGACAGAACGAAAAACAATAAATCTTTTTATGTCAAATTGAATGGCTTTTTATTTATTTTTTTATTGTTTTACTTTATAATATACATTTCAACGACACATGAATGACAAAGAGTCATAGATATGTCAAATCACACAATAGATGGCGCAATAGATTTTATAACAGGTTTTTCTGTTATTTTTGATAATTGATCTGTACTATATATAGAAAATAATGCTCGTCATTCTATGATGCAAATGAGCATGCAAATAGCAGTCACCGGTTTCATAAATGCACGCACGCGTTGCGTATGATCGCGAGGCAACAATTAGTAACGCCTGACCAATTACATTGATCTTTCTCTCTCACGATTTACGTCACAAGTCATCAGCCTTGTCGACATGCCCTTTTGCACACGCAGGACAGTAGTAAACTACACATCTCAGCTTTCTCATTACACAGACTTGAAAAAGAATTGTTAACAATAAAAATATATAAAACGACATGTGATCTAATTCTTATATAAAAATATAGTTTGATTATATACAATGTTAAAGTTTAGAAAATAAATTGTTGATCGAAATTATATAGATTAATATGATAATGTATTATGTTTATGATACGATTTTTCATCATATTTTTAATTATCCACGCACGGATCAAAAGTTGGAAAATAGCTTGTTACATTAGCCTATTGTTCCTCAATTTTTATTGTGAAATTAAATTATGGCTTAAACAATAACATTTTTGAAATTTAATTTATAAATGTTTAAATTTCAACTGTTTCCTTTAAGGACGGAGACGAGGATCCAAAATTATATAGACTGGATATTATACTTATTTCCGCTTTTATATATATTAGATTTAAGATCTCTTACACTCAGAGTCATATGATATGAATTTTTAGTATATTTAATATAATTGTTACTATGTGTCATGTCATTCTTGGGACATCAAGGGAAAAAAAACAAATCGTAACTGTAAAATGTCGTAAAGTTATATATAAATGCAGCTCAGTGTATATTTTTTTCTATAATTTCAAGCTCATATATATACATAAAATATAGATTTTATATCGATATATTTTCGTCCGTAAGGGTTACTTGACATTAATCAACTTATTTATTTATATTAATTACTTGATTATTAAGATATTAATCCTTGAATTTTTAGGAATTACCAATAAGGAGAAAAGTGAAAATCACTTATTGTTTATTGTTTGTTGTATTGTATTGTTAATTTTAAAATCAAATGTTTTATGTTTTTATACCATTATTAGTTTTCTAAAGTATTTTTTAAGACTACACGCACAATAAAAAAACAGTAAAAACTACCGAAGGTACAAGAAAAATTGTTAGATTGCCAAGTAATCTCGGACTTTTTTGGTTAAATAGTATATTTTAAAGTAAAACTTAATAAAAATTGCTACATTTTATTATAGTTTCTGTAAGGCAGTATAGTAAAATTTAGTAAATACAGAAATTAAATATTATCATTCACCTGAAATTATAAGACATTTCTATAATAATTACGAGATTTTTACGAAGTATTTGTTTGCCAGTATAGTAATTTTTATTAAAAAGTTTGACAATTAAACTATTATGTTCAATAAACACATTCAGAATTCTCCTTAAGGAGAATGTTTTGCAGTATAGTAATTTTTATATTAAAATATAACAAATGCAGTCTGAGTCGTATTTCCAATACGACGTTAGCCACTGTTTATGTTTCAGTGGATCAGTGGCTACGCGCGGGACTTCGGACTTATGAGGACGGCGGTTCCAATTCCTATCAATGAAAAAACTTTGTCCAATTTAATTACCTACTCATAAATAAAAAAATACCATCCTATAGAAAAATAAAATTCGCAATAATAAATAAACCAAACAATGAAATAAAAATTATATTTTTTAAACATTAGTCTTTTAAAAAATGTAATTCACTCTAGTAATTTGTCCTAAATTGTAATAATAAATATTACTGTACTTCCAAAAACGTCCGAAAACATGATGCAGTTTAATAATTCTTACTAAATAATATTACGTTAAATGCAAGATTATTTCTGAGCGTGTATTTGCTAAAAACAAAGTGATTTTCCTGCAAAAGAAAATGTAATAAATTTATAACAACATTCAATCAATCTTACTCTCAGGAGACTTGGGCTGTGTGGCATTATCTACGCTAGCAGTATCCTCGGTTGTGGTTTGTACTTCGTGGTCAGCCATGCCAATATTAGAATTTTGACCTTAGTCAGATATGCACAAACTGAAAAAGATAAAATGTCATAATGTAATTACTTGTGTACATGGATTTTATTGTAACAAATGTTTCGTCAATATTTTATTTTAAAATTTACGTCAATATGTTAATTTAAAACATTGGTATTAATTAATGTTTAAATTTGTGAAGCAAAAATTCATATTTATCTCTTATATATATATATATAAATATAAGTAGAAATATGTTTTTGATAAAGTATAAAATTAGGCTAGTAGAGATTAATAACGATCATATTCAACATTATTATGTTGTTTACGAAAATTTATCCTCAAGGTATTTTTGCAATGACTCCATTATATTTTTTTGGTATAATGTTAATAATATTAATTTATACAATCACGTTCAATAATATTATAAAATGGATAATAAAATTACATCAAATTAAATGTATGTCATAATCGAAAACTGTTTATCTTTCATCTAACCTATATATTTTTAATGAACTTATATAATATTTTTTTTATTTAGAGTAAAAAACGATAGTTAACAAATATAAATAAATAACATTATTTTTGTCTGTAATTGGTTTGCAATCAAAAATGCATGTTTTCATCAAAAGATTTTACATTAATACATTGCATCATTTAATAATTTTTTTCCTCACTCGAGTGGAAAAGTAGTCACTTTTCCCACTCTCGTAAGGAAAAATATGATACTCAACTATTGAATCTTGCAGAGGTTTTCTCATTCATAAGAATGGCATCACTTGTGGGAAAAGTTTCTGCCGAATTCATTAGTTAAGTAATATACTATACATAAAATGAAAAAACCAAGTTAAAGGTAAATAAACGTTAAATTATGTGAGTTTAGTTAACGAAAAAATTTTCTTCTTCTTCAATTTTTATATCATTATTGATAATTGATTGAACTAATTGCGAGAACATACAATTTTTCTAATAGCTATTTCAATTAATCGATCGTACAAAAAAATATTCATATGAATTATAACACATGCTAAATTTTGCAATTGCGACGTCGTCGAATGGATTTCTTGTTCGGGTTATGTAAAGTCGCCGACAAAAACTTAAAGACTCTGCATAAGACATAAATGTATCTTGCAAATATACATAAAAAACTTTACTTTTTGTCACAAATTGAAACGACTTTTTTGTCATTATTTTTAGAAAATATAAAAGGTGATCTTTAGGGTTAAGTAGAGTTTCAAGGATGCATGTGATTTTGTACATGTTCACGTTTATTGATTCGAAATTTTAAATCTATCCTGCGAAGTTCCTCTATTATATATCATACTTATACTTATTCACATTTCTCACTAAAAAAATTATTCTCTCGAAAATTACTATTCTAGGTAAAGTAAGGATAAAGTTTTCCTTTTGTAATTTCAATAATATTAATAAAAGTCACAAAAATATCATAATATCACATAATATAACAAAATATCATAATTATTTGAATTATTTTCTTCTGACTTAAGTATCTAGTAATTTGTTAAAAAATATTTGTTTATGTGTATAGTTATATATCCTCCATAATGAAAAAGTGATGGGAGGATGAAGTTGGTTGAATGACACGATTGGCTAATTTGAGAACTGTGATAGTTTATTCCAGTTTTGTGATTGGTTGAATTTAGGCACAGTCTGAGAATTGAATTTTGACAGTTTAGACTTTGTAGCAATTTTAAAGAGAAAGATATATATATAAATTAACTAAATACATATATAATTTTATTTTAATGTTTAATATGTGAAATATTGAGCTTAAACTGAAAAATTATATACATAACTTGTGAATTCAGCAGAGGTTTTCTTACTAGTTAAGTAAAATACTATTTAACGTCTAATAGCTTCATATTTGATGTGTCACAAGATTCAGTCGAAAATGTACAAATTTTCAAAGAATAAATTAGCTAAAAAAACTTTTAATCACATTTTTCAACTAAAAAATAATTTAAATACATAAAATAAACTTAAAAAAATAAATTTTAAAAGATCTGGTGGCGTTCAACAATTTTGTTATACTTTATATTTGAATTTTTAATCTTGATTGAAGTTTAATTTCCTGACATTTTCGACTAATGGTCGACTGATTCTTGTAACATATGATATTTCTTTAAAACTATATTGAATCATTTTATTTATTAAAAGAAGTTAAAGTAGGCAGAGTGCGCGCAGTGCGCATACATATCTAGTATAGATATTAATAATAAATCAAAAGTTAAATTTACAGGAAAGGAAATAACCGATTAGAAAATTCTATGTATATGAGTATAAACTTGTGATAGTAAATGTATTCATGAAATTTAATTTTTTGACTAAGTGAAATAATTTTAACGTTATAGAAAAATTCCCTCTCTGAGTTTTGAACTCGATACTCGACGGCGTTGTTTCATAATAAGATGTCATGCTGTAACTTCGCGGCTTTTCGCCCGTCTGTCGTTAAATTTTTACTAAAGAACTTTGTAATTTGAGAACTTATTGAAAAAGGCGTAAATTTTACTGCGTATTATACCAATTTTTACTATGTATACGTAGTAAAAATTGATATTAAAGTAGCAATTTTTAAATAAATATTATTCTAATGTGCTATTTAAATATCAAATTTTTCTACGTATACCAGTAAAATTTGCTCCTCTTTTCAATATGTTCTCAGATTAGTACATTCTTTAGCTAAAATTCATAAAAAATGAGTAAATATTCCTCTCAAATTTCCCTCAGTAAATGCATAGTAATTTTATATTGGTTATTTCCTTCCGTGTATTTTCTAATTTTTGAAATAACTTGACAACTCAGGTAGAAGAATAAAAAAATGATAATAGATCTATATTTTAAGCATTACTACGCGTAGAATATTTGCTATGAAAAATGCAACGAATAGTATGAGTCAAAAAGAACATGGTAATTTTTTGCTTGACTTCACATATTCGACATTTACATTGCCTTTGCCAAGTATAAACATAATCAACAACTTTTTCGAGTGCACTGATGAAACTCTCGCTAGATTCTTCACATACTCTCTTCTTTTGCTTATATCTTTTTTCTGAAATTTTCTATTCATTTTGTTTCAGTTTTGCAATGGTTTATTGCAATTTCATCTATTTTTAGATGCCTTAATTTTAGAAAAAATTGAAAGGTTAAGCAGTAATTAGTTTAAAATAAAGTTTTCATTTTTCACTAAATTGCTAAAAAATGCATTAGTTAATTTATGATATTATATGTTTTTTTATTGCTATTAGAATTGTATTTTAACGTATTTCAAATGTAGTTTGTTAATGAGTTACTTGCATTTACCCTGACTAAACTGTTCTCAAGTAGAAAAGATTTTAAATACACAGAAAAATGTAATCCCATAAATTCATTTGAACATAAATTGTGAAAAAAGTGAAAAATAAATAAAATCGCGTTTTTTGTCCTGTCTGACATAACTTTTGCATACAAAAGTAAAATTATTTGATCCATAATTACAATATAATACAAATGTTTTATACTAAAATGTTACGTTGTATTCATATCTAGGTAAAACTTGGTAGAACTTTTTTTTGAGAAATCACTGCGAAACTGATTGCAGTTCTTTTTAATTACTCGGAAAATAGCAGTAACCAACAAAACAAAGAGTTTTAAACATGCTTTCAATTCTAATTTCATTTGTAAGTTGATTTTAATTTTGGATTAAATGACAGAATTTTCGTTTTTGCACACATTTTTGCACATAATTATATCTTATATATCATATATATAAATTACAAATTATGTAATATTATAAACATGCATATTGTTACACAGAATAAAAAATATTACTAATTAGCTTTCTTTACATTACATTTATTATTCTGAATAAAGTATAATATGCAATTTAAATCACAGATCTAAATTAAAGTTCAAGTTTTATATCCAAATTATATATTTATTTATTCATTTTTTAGTTTTATATCATCTCATAATAAATCACATCTCAAAATGCGGAAGAACCGTGATGATAAATTAATTGTACATTAATCGTAAAATCCGACATAAATGGATAACCTTTAATAATACTTGTAAATTAACTAAAATCAATTTCAATAAATGTTCTTTCGTCAACTGAAAGCTTTACCATAATAGACGAATATAATTTGCTAAAAAAATGACGCATGACAGTTACTTCTGTCCTTCATATCTTTCCTGTTTCACAAAGTCTTTTGCATTTCGTACAATTCGCATGTCAAGTTGTTGTCACCGGGTATATAAAGGAAACACGAGTAAGTAAGTATACACAATACTCGCGGGTCGGTTTTATCTACAAAATTAGTAGAATTTACAGGATAATTCAAATTTACGCCTACACAGCGTTGTTTAAATGTCATTTGCTACGACTAATATTTGCACGAGCTATATACGGATTTAAGGAGGACGGAAGATCCTCGCTTTTTCACGTGAAATGTTGTTCTAATGAAGACGCGCCGCTGTGCAATGTTTACAATGTACATTTTTTATTCAAAGAATACTCTTTTGAGTTCGTCTTACGTTGTTTTTTTTACCTTTTTTCTCTTCAACAATTGACGCACATTTAGGTCTCTAATTAAAGTACTGCTTGTAAATAATGAATGAATGTTATTTTTCTTGTGTACCTGCTTATATGTATGGAAGGTAAAATTTCATACTTTATAAAGATTACAGAAAATTGCAGTAATTTCTACATGTATTACAGTGTTCACAAAATTCTTAATAAATATAATATTTTATGTAATTTATATAATAAATAAAATATGAATGCCAAAATTTAATCGACAGAATATGTATTTATAAAAAAATTTATTCAATTATAAAAGAAGCAATTAATTATTCAAAATTATGAGTATGTTGCAATTTAATAGTCAAAAAACGTCTGAAATGACCTTATTTTTTGTCTTAAAGTTTAACATTTTGCTTCAGTAAATTTACCTATTTTTAACATTTTTTCGTATAATTCAGTATTTTTACTGATTCATTATATCTTATTTACATTTCATTCGCGGTCATTGTAAATGATGTATTCTATTTACTCGAAACTAGTTTATTAAACTCTTCGACAAGGTCAATAGTTCTTTATATTAATATACGTTTATTTTCTACTTTGTGTTATTCGTTTTGATTTATTGTGTTATTTATACATTATGTATGATTACAAAAAATTGTATTTTTTTGGCCATGTTATTTGGCATACATATATGCAAAACTTATTTCCGACTAAGTATTGCAATACAAAAATATACTGTAAATCTCAATAAAAAATGGACAGAAAGGCATAGTTTTATTTCAGTTATGAAACTGAATAATTGAATTATTTTCTTGATAATAAATGATGTTTATATAATTGAATAATATAAAATTATACTTGATATTGAACCCTAGAACTGAATCCTGAAGTCTTTTAGGACCCCAAGAGTTTTTCAAATGTCATTTTCTTATATAAATAATTAAAATTTCGAATTGAAACGATAACGGTAATATAGAGGACATTGCGATTTGTCAGCATAGGCATTTAAACTATTATTTTATTGTTTAGTTTATGAGCAGTACATCGAAAAAAGAGAATTGGGGTTCTGTGGAACCTCTGTATACAGTTTATGCGGTAAGAAAATCAAAATTTTTATTTGTGAGATAATATTTATTTTACGTCACGCGGTGCCATAAATGCATTTACGGCTTGTAACGTAAAATATAGTTTGCACCATGGGAAATAAACGTAAATTCTCTTTCTGGAGCGAAGTTTACACCCGAGGCGAAGCCGAGGGTTGTAATCGAGGCTTGGTACAAAATATACTATAAAATGTATAATTTATAAATAACAAAGCATGTTATAATGTGCAAAAGTAATTTTTTTGAAGCTAACCTCACTATTTAAAATGTTCAAATTGTTATCAAATATGATAACATTTCTGAAGGTGCAGTATCATAATAATGTACAACAGGTTTCCTTTTTGTAAAAAAATTTTATTAATGATATCTGTAAGATGACTATTTTTCATTTTAAAAAATTTCTTAAATTCATATGTTAAAATAAATATACTTTTTCTTTCTAATAAAAAGCAAATCTCATATCGTTATTCTGTATACATTTTTCTTCAAAACCTTTTCCCTTCCAACCTGTTTCAATGAATATTATAAAAGTGATATCAAATTTCCTAAAGCAGTGCATTTTGTTTTATGGATATAATGCAGAAAATTCACTATGGATAGTTCTAATCACGAGCAGAAGATTGGGGTTCTTTAAAACCCAGTATACAGTTTATGTTTGAAAGAAATATATTTCGAAAAATATGTAAAATATATGCACATTTATTTTCGAAAAAAATAAATATTTAATATACATTAAAATATACTTCTGTTTCATTTGTGTAAAAACGTAATTAAAAACATATTTGTAAAATATAGTTAAGGATATTTCCTGGAAAAATTATGTGATTTTCCTTCCATAATGGAATGTCTTTTGTGACCCAGCTAAAGTTTATCGATGTAAGTGATAATGCGTATATGCTGTAGAACAAATGTACTATGGTAGTCATGTGGCCCTTATATCATATCCATTTTTTTGCTCGACAAGGGTCGGAATCGGCATTCTTTTAGGGCATAGTAGCTGAACGTTACCAGTAGCATTAATGTATTCCTTATCAGACAGTCCGATAAGACAATTGCAAATCAAACTAACCTTGTTAGGACTTTAATAATGTCCCAAAAGCGCTTTCCTAATGGTTCAGAAATTGCTAACACTTGAAAACAAGATTTATAAAATTTATCAGTACCAAGGTTATTCATTGAATGGAAAATCTGTATAGTCAGTTTTTTTTACTTGGTCACTGATACTATCGGGTCACTTAATTTCCATCGAAGACTAAAAGCAATTAATAATAATGTTAATATTAATTCTAATATATTTCGCCCAAACTTAAGTTAGAAAACATGTGCCAACTAAAGAACAGGCTTTAACTTGAAACTACTGAAACAACTAAAATTGCATTTTAAGATTTCAGGACAATGACTATTTACCATCTGAAACTTTAGAGCACGTTATCTGAACATAAATTCGCCACGTGATTTAAAGTTGACTTATCATTATTACCGGCCAAGCGTAATAACAAGTGGCGCCACCGTGTGAGTAGCCGTCAGATGGCGCGATGTTTGCAAAGAAAAAAAAGCGGATCTGCAAATTGGTTGGCCGTTGATGTTATAACACCTGCCACGCCGGTCGCAAATGCACCGGCGTGTTGCTAGCCACACACACACCTCTCTGCACGCTCTCCCCTGCAATGTCGGTCGCGCGATTCGTGTGCTGCGTGCGCGCGCGCAGATTGCCGCGAAAAATTTTGGCGCGCGCACACTTACACACACGTCTATACACATCCAAACACACGCGCTCACGCACTTAGTATGCTTGCTTACACATACACACACCCACACTCTCTCACGGCGCGCTCGCTCAAAGTCCGCGCGGACACACTGCGTGCGATCTACTGGTTCTTCCGTGGTTTCGACTTTCGACGATTCGCCGGTGCAGATAGAAGACGAACGATGCGGAGCAGTGTGGCGGGGAACGCGCGTGTATGTGTGGCCTGCGTGTGCCGTGGCTCCTCGCACTGCACGTGAGACCTCTTCTAGTGTTAGATCGTCATTCTTACTTCGATCGTTTAGATCCACACACATCATTCATAATTATGTTGATTCGCAATTTTAGCATTCTCTATATCAAACAAAATTAAACCTGGAAGAAGGACTTTTCAAATTACAATTTATGTACACATTATTTTTGTATTTTCACATGATTTCAAACATTTATTTTTGGTAATATAATTTTTCAAGATTTTTTGATTATATATTGATACAATTTTCTATATTAAATAATGTGATTTGCATAATAGTAAATTACATTTTGTAAATACAATTATATATTGACATTGATAATTGATTTTGATTATATTGGTAAACTTGTAATTTGTGTAAACTGTAGAATATCGCTATATACACAATTCTGGTTTATACCTATAGATTTTCATAATGCATAAAAACATTTGTCAAGCAGTGAAACGTTTTATAAACGTATTTTTCGTGCTACCGAATGGAGGTTTTTTCCTCTTTTTTTGCCGAAAATATATTTTATCTATGTCATATATATTTTGAAATATATTTTTCGTTACTCGGGGAGGGAAAATGCCATTTTCCTCTCTAGGGAGATTTAGGAAAATGGCTTTTTTCCCTCCCTCGTATCGAAAAATATAGTACACAACATGGGAGATGATCGGCAATTCGTTTTCCCGATTTCATCTCCCTTGTTGCGTAATGTACTATTGTCCTATGAGGAATTGTTACACGTACACACATTTTTCTTTTGAGGGTAAAAAGAATCTCGGTAACTCTGCGTCTTTCAGATAGTTTTCTTCGGATTTTGTTTAAGTAAATAATAAAAGAAATCTAAACAATCAGTTATTTGTAAATCAATAGATACAGTATAGTGTCTTTGGCCAAGTACAAAAAAAAAGATCGTTTTTTGGGAGGCCAGCACTACCGTCTCTCTTTTCAGATCAGAACATGCCGATTTTCAATTAATAATTATAGATATAAAGAAACATTAACATTGGGATATTAGCTATTTAAAGATAATGTCTTTGTTCTCACACGTGTATCGAAAACACGTCTTTTCTTCCCTCAAAAGTGGGACGAAAGTGGTACTTTCTCTCCCTCGGGAAGGAATGTTTGTATAACTTAAATAAGTGAAACAGATTTTTTTAACTAAGTTACTTTCCATCACTCTAGCTACTTTCCATCACTATAGTTACTTTCCATCCCTCTGGAGGGAAAGTGCCACTTTTATCCCATTTTTAGAGAAAGGTCTTTTTCTCACACGTGTATCGAAAACATGTCTTTTATTCCCTCAAAAGTGGGACGAAAGTCGCATTTTCTCTCCCTCGGGAGGGAAAGTTTGTTTAACTTAAATAAGTTAAACAAATGTTTTTTAACTAGTTACTTTCCATCACTCTAGTTACTTTCCATCACTATAATTACTTTCCATCCCTCTGGAGGGAAAGTGCCAATTTTATCCCATTTTTCGAGGAAGAAAAGACTTTTCCGATACACTGGTGAGAAAAAATATCGTTCTCAACTAGGGAAAAATTGCCGATTCGACTCGTGTGAGATTTCTGCACTCGCTTTCGGCTCGTGCATCAAACCTCACACTCGTTTAGAATCGGCAACTTTTCTCCCTAGTTGAGGAATATACTATTTCTTTCCAATACACTGGTGAGAAAAAATATCGTCCTCAGCTAGGGAGAAATTGCCGAAATCTGGTTAAATCTGTGACGGTAATGTCATTTTCGTGATAATTGATAGATTTTTACTAAAATTTGCCAAATTTTGATGAATTTTTATTAAGTGGCATTTCTTCCGTGTATACTTTTTTATTTTATAAGAATAACATAAATAATGAGATAATCCTTATTAAGAAAACATTTTATGTTATAAATAGTTACTGAATGTTTTGAATTGTTTTTAATAAATGAAACATAATGATCTATTATAAACTATTAATTGAAAATTTGTGATAAGATTCTATATCATTCAATATAAAGTCATCCAATAATGAAAATTTAATCAAAGTTTAATGAAAATATTTTTTATGTTAATTATTTATATATATATTTTTGTATATTATTTAAATACATACATTTACATTTATTTAGTGAATTATTATTAGTTGAAAACGCTTGTGAGCGTTTTTTTTTACATAATAAGAACATAATATGTAGTACACTTTTATTACGTACGTTTTATATATCATTAGTGAATAAATTATTGTAAAGTTAAATACAGCTATAACGACAACAGATTAAAAGTTTAATGTTAAATAATATGATACAATCAATCTAAATTGACTAATACACATTTTATCAAATTTTAAAACTGATAAGAAACGATATAAATAAGTAATAAGTTAAAAAGCATAATTATAAAAATAATGAAAATGATAGCTTGCTCAAATTGCAAATAAATTTTTGTGTATGAGTTAGTCGCGTGCGCGGTGCGTTAAACTTTTAATAGATCTTTAACTATTTTATCACGAATTATTAGAAAATACTTTCACTTACATTATAATTTTATCTTATATCTGACTATAAATGTATGTAATACTAATATAAAACAATAACGTTGACATTGAAATTCATATTAAATTGTAATTTACCTAAACACATTTTGTTTTTCAAAAAACATGAAATATTATTCCAGAAAAAGAAATAATAAATTTATGAGAATGAGAATTTAATGCTAAATAAAAAATATATCTAAAATTATGATGTTGAAATTCTGTTTATTTAATTAATGTATGGTAATTATGGAATATCTAAATAATATTGGGTATATTAAATGCAATCAATGCAGTATGCTGTGGTTTGTTATTTCAAAACGCATTAATCTCTAAACCACAGTTTTAACGTTTTAATTCAATTAACGATACATCATTTATGGATGATGAATTTGGCTACATTGACATGCATTCATTATCTGAAATAAAATACCAAGATTGAATCTCATTTTCGGTTTTCTCAGATAGAAGGAAAATGTCATTTAAAGTAGTTTGGCCGTCGTAGACGCTAGTCAAATATACAACTATATAAATTTCATTATTATTTTGCAAAACAGCTATGAAAAATCGAAAAATAAATTTAAATAATTATTCAACTTACTAGCGATTTATAATATAATTAATATAATTTTTATAAAACAGTATTAATATTTAACTTGACTAACCTACACACCGCCATGTTTCGTGACACAACAGTTGGTACTAATGTGTCAATAAAGTTTTTGAATTTAAATAAAAACTAGTGATGGCACCTTCTTGCCGAGCAAAGAATGGAAAATTTATTAAAAAATTTATTAAATTTTGTGTTAATCAGTTGTCAGCCCTGCAGACTGACAGCCGACATGAACTTTCGCTTCGATTTAGAAAACGTTGTTTTATTGTTATTTTTTGTAAAACCTAGTGCGGTAATAATAGTTTTTGATTAAGCATGGCGAAACTACAATATTCCAACTTTCTTTTGAATAGTTTTTTTTATTTCTATCAACGAAATTTCGTTGAGAAATTTGTGTTCTTTTAATTTGTACACATAACCTTCCGCATATAAGCCCGTGTTAAATTAACGATTTTCGAACTCGTTTATTTCACGTATTTGCTCGGTAACAATAATGAAGTTATGATTATTTTGATTATGAAATAAAAAAAAATTGTATTTCATAATCGCTTAAAATTTTATCTTTCATTCATCAAACTGCTTTAAAAGATAAATATACAGATTTATGCGCAATTTTTGAAATGTTGTAAAATTGCTTACATCAAATTCAATAAAATACAAATCTAATATATTTATTGTTGATTGAACAAATACCTTTCATCTTTTTTTAATGATAAAAATTATCCATATTTTATACAAATATTAGATAATATTCAATTTCTTTATTCGAGAATTGTTAAAACATTACCTGTTTCTTTCAAAGCATTGTAATAGCAATTTACCATTGTAATCATGAAGAAAAACAATTCACCCTGATATTTTTATAATAGAATGCAGCTATTAAGCGACCACTTTATATTGTTTATAATTTTGATTTGACAAGGGATTGCAAAAATGGACATCAATATTACAGTTGATTTTATTATTGTAAGAGTAGCAATGTGTTGATATTAGTTCAAATATTCTCTTTAGTTTGACACATGTAGTTTCACATACCAAGGCATACATTACATGCAAGGGACAGAGAATCAAATTATGATAATAGCCAGACGGTGGTGTGTGTATGCGAGCATCTTCGTACAAACACACATATTGCTTATTTGTATGAGTGAGCGTTTGCAAAGAACTTTATTGAGCTATGATAAAACTTTTTGTAGATTTCTAATGTTGTGTCTATCGTCTTATCATGTTCTATAATTAAGCACCAGTAAAATTCTTTACTTTTATTCGTACGCTATTAGTTATTTCAATTTTTTTCGCTTTCGTGAATCGCATTTTATTACGAAAGTAATGCGAAGTTTAGTACAATTTTTATCATAAATTGTAATAAATTGTAATAAACAGAAGCTTATTGCTGTTATTTAGAAATCAGACGAAAACAAAAAATAACTAACAATATTTATAGAAAAGCGGTCATTTTGACCGCATTGACCCCTCTTTTCATTGTATTATCTTGTCTTCGCTTTCAACTCAGTATCGATAAAAAGTTATAAATTGTTATAATTACATAACTCAGTGACTGGCTAAATTTAAGTGATGCAATTTTGAAAGAAATATGAGAATTACAAAAAATATGTTTTATGTACATACATATAATTAAATATATTTTTGAATTTTTTTATATTTTCTATTATTTAGTAAAACATTTTCCAGATGACATTTCAAACATATATTATAAAATTGAAAAAAATAAATTTACATGATTAAGAAAATTAATATCAATTTTACCTTTGGAGAATTTATTAAAATTAAAAAAACAGTATAAAATGTATATTATAAACAATGCTAAAGAGTAAAAAAATGTCTTAACTTCTGTTAATTTGTCATTTAAGACTTAACAGAATCTTCAGAAGATTAAAATTAAAAACACATTTCAAGAATGATCAAAGCAACCTTGCGTGCGACTTAGCACATACTCAACTAATAGCTACGAACGCGATTCAAGTCTACAGTAAAAAGCCGAAGAAGAAGACTGCCTTGAATGAATAAGTAATCATTCGCACTCACATTAAATGCAAAAATACATTTGTTCTTCTGTAAAAATAGATAAATCTCACTTCTTATCAAATTTCTTAACATACCTTCTACTTCATTTGCAAAAAAGTATTTAAATTTTCAATACAATTGTCGAAAAAATTCATTGAGAATCAAATTTATCGAACCTTAATCAGTAAAGTAGAACTTTTTTTTTCAATTTTTGGCATAAATTTTCTTCTTCAAATTGAATAATATAAAAAATATTTTTGCATTTCAATTAAAAAAAGTACGTATTAGTTTTTAATTCAAATCAAAATATTTTTAAATAATACAAAAAGAATGGTCGAATGTCGCTACTACAGGGAAGAAATTCGTGTGATATTATCATTATTATCATGTAATTATTGTTGGAATTGTGCTTCAAATAGGTGAAGAACAATATACTTCTTCTTCATATAGTATATATATAACCTTTTCCCCTTAATTCATGAAACGCATGTTCAAGCTCTCATATAAATGAAGATATATTTTTACAACAGCACAAATATGTGTTAAGAACAAGGGAATTGAAAAAGGTTTTTGGGTATACATATATATAAGAGATATCTTGGCGTTTGTAGGATGAATGAAGAAATTACGTTTTGGTGTTTCTTTCTCTCTCGACAATATATATTTCTCTCTTCCTTTCTCTCTCTAGTACAAGCAATATGTCTAAATAATGTAAGGGAAATACAAGTGCGAAAAAGGGTTTTTACTGTTACGCGCAGCACTGTAGATGTTGATTACCTGAGTAGCATCGGACCATTCCACTGATACATCGTTCGGTCCTTCTATATATACCAGCAGTGCGCCACCACCGTCACTTTCGAGAAAGAAATGCGCGACTCTTTTTTTCGTAAACTTTTGATCCCATTTTAAAATAAAAAATTGTTTTATTAAAATAAAATTTATAAAAAATAAATCTAGAAGCTAACTTACAATGTAAATTATATTTCACGCGACGTTTTCTTAATGATTGTTCGATATCTATTTGTCAAAGTAAGCAGCCTGGTAGAAGAAATTGATACTAAGACGAAACGAAGATTCGATCGTGTCGGCATTGCTGAGATCTGACTTGCCGTAACGATCGAGGCGTGTTTTAAGTAGTATCTCCTCTTGACATGAATACCTTATTAAAGTTGAATGAATTCGTTCTTAATAGTTATAATGAAATTGAAAATGATTGTTTTTAATTGCAATATAAAATGGAAACGTCTGATGTTTTAATATTGTTTAAGAATAAAATATTTAACTAATAATAATCATGCAGAAATCTTTATTTAAAAATAAACGTTTATGACCTAAAAATAAAAAGTATATTTTTAAAAACAATCGTATATTCTTTATTATCATACATACAGTTTAATTATATTTCATGAACTTCAAACTAAAAAAATAATACAAAAATTACTAACTAGACACTGAATAAATCTAAATAAATCTAAAAATGTTTTCTCTCTTCTGTTCGCCCATTTCGCATATTAAGAAAAAAAAAGTTATAGCATAACAGTTTTCCGCTGGAAGGATATTGCGATGGAAATGTAGTCTTTTGTCAGTACACCCATCGTCTGTGACAATAGTTTGCATTTATTCTGACTGCGTTTCCATTATAATTTCGTTCACTGAAAGACGCAGCTTTACCACCGAAAGATTGTTTTTCGCAAGCTATACATTTTTTGATCGATCACACGTTACTTCGTAAAACATATACTTTTGCGACTCTTTTTTTGCAGAATTTTTTCGGTCTACTTGCAAATTCCAACTCAACAATATCGGTGTTTATTTTCTCATTATATATATTTACAAAAATAACGCAAAAATAAATATGCACTATTAATTGCAGTTAGAATTTGTTGTTTGTTTGTTAAACAAGAAAAACTTATTATACAAATTACCGTAGGTCGTAATTCAAAGATCGTGATAATGCACGTCATGTTATTGTTAATTTCCAATAAGAATGAAGTAATTTTATAATGTAATTAGATATGTTTAAATATCAATAAAAATTTTGTAATTTGAATTATAAGTTGTTGTTGTTTGTTAATAAGAATAAATACTTGAACACAATTCCATTATATATTGGATCATCAACTGCAATTCACAATAATTATTTGTTGTCCGCATTGTGGAATGATACTTAAACTTATTCTAAGGAGTTTAACATTAACAATTGTTTGAGTACTTTGGTCTGACTGGTTTCTCTAATCTCACCCGCGAGGAACATCTCGTCAACCACTGTGTAAACCTGGAAAATATTAATTTGCAAATTATTATTTATTAAACAAGAAATTAGTTTTTTAATAATTTATAAAATAAATAATATTATTTAGGGATTTTTTATACAACTTACTTTGTAAAAGTTGAATACTAAATCTAATTCACAAACATTGTGGAAGTATTCATTTAAAACTTCCACGAAATTATGTATCGCCTCGAGGTAGCATAAATTGTTGTCGTTGACATCTACGCATATACAGAAATACAGTCCTGCATATCTTCTATAAACGATTTTGAAGTTACGAAACTGTGAAATAAAACAAAAAAAAAACATTTAGTTTTAAATATTAAACATCCATACATAAAATATAAAAATATTATGTAAGTAGTACATATTTTAATAGTATTTTTTATTATTATTTACACGTTATCATAAGAATGAGAAAATTTATAGATGAAAATTTGTGAAATATGAAAATTATAATAACCACGTGTTAAATTACAATTTGATTTGAATAATTTTTATATTTTGATGATAAAAATAATAAATGTTTATTAAAAACAAGATAAATTTGTATAAATTAATTATTGTAACATTTTTATAATGGAATCGTTAATTAATATCATATTAATCGCATTAAACATAAAATTTTAATGAGAATGTTTATTAAATTCTACGAAAAATCAATAAAATAAAATAAGAAAAACTGTAAATGTTACAGTACTAACCTCAACAAAATTCGTATGCTTAGCATCTCGTACTGTAACAACAGCATGAACCTCCTCGATAAGCTTCTGTTTTTCATCATCATCAAAATTCATGTACCATTTGGCTAATCTGGTTTTGCCAGCGCGATTTTGTATTAAAATAAACCGAATCTGAAATAAAAATGAAAAATTAAAACATTATTTAATAATAAAAATTACATAATAATTATAATAAATAATAAAAAGTATCAAAATAACATTTGAAGAAATAACAGAAAATGACCTTAAAATGATTATTAAATTTATTTTTATTTCGTTTCATGTGTCAATACTTTGTTGATAGTAATGTCAGAAAGATGCCAACAAACAAGAACTCGTGTCAAATGTCATATCTGTCAACGATGTTCCAACCTCCTCGAGGTCTTGACATAAATAGTTACCGTGTATTATATAATATTTCAATTCATAATAATGTAACAATTAATTTATTTTACTTACCATTTTCTGGAGGTTTAATGATCGAAATATGTACACTTTCTTTTGACCGAAAGTGATGTTATCCGCCCCTTCAGCACAGCTTTGAGTAGTTTTCAATAGATGGACATTACTACGCATGCGCCAACAGACGGGCGCTGTGAACGAGACTGCATCATATAATCAGGACCGTAATAACAAATGGGGGGCCCATTTTTATCTGAAAAAATTTCAAAATTTAAAATTCATATGAAATCAAATATTGTGAGTAAAAATTTTATTTTATAACCTTATATTACATTATGTAATATATACAAACAATTGAAATAAGACATATATTATTTATTAAGTAATTGTAATTTTATATTTATTCTTCAATTAATATTCCAACATTAGTATATGTCACTTTTTTATATTTTATTTACATGAATTTTTCATTACAACATCATTAAAGATTACTTAAGCGAAAAATGTTTTTATGTGTATAAGATATAAATTTTATATCTTCTTTTATCAAGTGAACTCAGAAATGCTCTTTTGTTCTTGTGCAAGGGCTTTAAATAAAACAAATTTTATACGTTACTCATTACTTTACTTGTTCATTATTGATTCTAAAAGTTTGAGTATATTGATCATTTTATTTTTTCTTGAGACAGATTCTGAGTATAAATAATTGATTTATATTCCAGGTAGTTTTAGATATGTAAAAGTTAAATAAGAAACTTCGATACAAAAATAAAATAGTTCAATTAATTAAAATCGAATAAAGTTAGCGTTTGTAAAATTTACCAATATTTATGTATTACATTGCAAAATGTTGATCAATTACTTTAATTGAAACATGAGGATTTTATTTTGAATTTTAATTATATAAAAAACATAATAAATGGGTATAAACTATACAATTACCTAAATTTCATACTGATATATTCAAAGACTACTTAAAATTGATAAAAATTAACTATTTTTTATATTTGAAATTTTTATTATTAATTTCTATAATCTTTTATGAGAACTTTTACTTGTCTTATATTTTTTTACATTAAAAAATGCTTGAGAAAACTTTTGATTTTTTTTCTCAAAATTCGTATATCTCATTTTTGTGCTTTAATATTGACTTTTTATCTAAATATATTTCAACGAAATCCTGTCTTTCAAGTATCAAGTAAAGGAAAAGTTCATCCTACATTAAGAACTTCAAATCATTATTTGATGAAAGATTTATTCCACATCCCCGGTTGTGGCAGCTCTCACTTGAAGAATGAGTGGTCAACGCGTTCTTCATAAAGAACGTTGATTTCGGTCTATGCAAAAATGTCAGAACCGCGTATTCAATATTTATTATATCTAGAAAGGATCTAAAATATGTACTCAAATGGAATGTTCTTATATATTCTATATTTTGTATATATTAACATTACATTTCAATTATAAAATATATTAAATCAATATCTATAAATAACAAAAATATATATCACTTCATATCTATATACAATATTTTACATAAAAGATTTATCAAAGATTTTAAACTACGTTTCGTCTAGACTCATGCTTCTTGCGGATGAACGTCATTGTTTTTAGTTTTCTGTCGACGATGTCGCGAAATAGATATTAATTCATAAGCTTCTTGAATCATTAAAAATTGTTCTTGCGCTCTCCTACGCTTTTCTTTCGATCCTTTAACTTTATCCGGATGATACTCACGAGATAACATTCTCCATTGAAATGTTACTTCATTTTGTGAAGCTGTAGGAGATATACCTAAAACCTAAAAAGTATAAATTTGTACAATATAAACTTAACAGAAGTATTATTATTTGTTATATCAACAATAAATTAGTAATAACAAAAAATGCATTTATTACTCTGTATGCTCTCGCTTTGCCTGTCGGATCAAATGAATCAACGATTCTGTCGATTGTTTTCCAGAATCCTTCTTCCCATAGGGAAGCATAAATAAATTTTACATCTGACTATAAACAAAGCATTTTAGATCATTTATCAATTAAGCAAATATATACGTAATTGTAAGACAAATACTTACATAAATATTGAATAAAGTAGATTTGACTAGTTCAGAAAATTTCATTTGATTATCGTTATCATTTTCTAAGTTGCTGTTGAAATAAATATAACTGGTCCACATTGAGCTATAAATAAGTGTTAAAAAGCTCAAATACAGCATTCGTCGTGGAAAAGATGTTTTTTTTCTTGACGTGTGTCGCCACGTTTTAGAAAATCCATCAAAAGTCATTACTGATGCCATTGTCATAGAGTATAACCAAATAGCATAGTCATTTATAATGTACAGCGTTGGATGAAAAATGTAAGCTGCGATGAGACTGTGCTTAAATGGTCCCTGCTGGTAACTTATATTTCCAACAAACCATGTTCCTGTTTAAATAATAATAATAGTTATATTAAATTAAATTAGTTTAACAAACATTTCTTTCTTGTAATGTATTTAAATTTAATTTTACACCCAGAGAAAAGAGTCATGAAAATTTACTATGTTTTATAGTAGTTTGGGCATTTTTGCAAAAGAGTACAATTTTTACTATGTTTAAGAGTACATTTCAATATAAACATAGTAAATTTCAACGAATACATATTAAAATTCAATTTAAAACATAGTAAAATTTATATTCTTTTGCAAAAATTCCCAAACTACTATAAAACATAGTCAATTTTCATGACACTTTTCTCTGAGTGTAAAATAACAAAATGTTGACGTTATTTTTGACATTAAAATTTGTTTAATCAATATATAACATTGAACGAATAATTATTACCTAGCGCTACAATAAAAGGAACAATATGATAGAGTATTTTAAAATTGAATCCATAGACTTCCTTTTCTGGTAATGCTAAACAAAATACGTGGGCCCATAAATAGGATAGTACAAAAGCTCCCAAGTTCCGTAGTATTGGGAATGGTGGCTAAAATACAATTCAATTATGATATATTTTGTCTACAGAAAATTTCCTGATTAATTTGCTAAATAAATGGAAATTATTTGTACTACATTTATTGTTACACTGACAATCATAAAACCTGAAAATGTACAATTTTCAATTGAATTATTACTGTTTTTAATAGCATTCTGAATCCATCGGCAAAAAATCATCAAATTTTACTGTTAAAAACGATAATTTATGAAGAAAATAACGTAAATATTTACTAAAATAACTTTCATTTTTACTGTTTTTCACAGCAAAATTAATGATTTTTTGCCGATGGATTCAGAATGCTATTAAAAAGAGTAAAAATTCAAGATCTATCATTGTCAGTGTAAATGAGTATTTGATGTTTAAAAAATACATTTCATTTCTTACAATTCTTTTCTCTTGGATGTTTGTTCTGAACCAATTCTGAAATTGTTGATCATTATTAGCCTCAGAAACATACGTTGGAATTCGAAATAAATCTCGTATATATCCAACACCAAAGTATCCTAAAGTGCAAAACCAGACAAATGCTTGATTGTCCCTTTCCAGATAGATATGATGTGCACCAAAAATTCCACCGAAAAACCATAAAAAATAAGCCCAGAATTTTGATTTCATGTTGACATTTAAACTGAAATAAAAATGCAAATTAAAGATAAGTAATAGTATATTACGTATCAAGAGAGTTTTATCCAGCGATGTGTATAGTGCTTATTTCATACCTGAAAACAAAAAAGAAATAAAAAGAAAAAGCACTTTTATAATTGATTTGACAGATGAGAATTGCGACACGTGTTTCGTGCAACAAGTGTTTATGTCACGTAAAAATCAACTTGAATTTTAAAGTCACATCAATATCACTTCTGCTTCGATGTAGTGGCACTTTTATCAAAAGCCTTTAAACAAAATACATTAAACTTATGCAGGATGAATTTTGACCCACCGTAAGTAAGCGTTTCAAATAAATCCTTTTGATGCAAAGTGCAACTATTGTACACAAGCATTATTATTCTTATGTCAAATTATATTGAGTGAAAAATCTAAAAATGTTTAGTAGTTTAATTATACATGAATTTTGCTCCATATAATTAAAATAATGTTTTATTTAAATATTTGTCTTCTTTATTTATTTACAATTTATACGAATTATATTTTAATAAAAATTTAAGCTAAACTTACCAAATAATTGTTGATATGTCAAATGTAATTTTACGTTAACACACTAATCAAACTTTTTTTCTTCGTCCACATTTTTGTACGAATACAGTTCGCTTTAAGAACCGTACTATCATACCGTTAAGATATACACTACAAAAATGTATTCGACTGTTGAAAGTACACGTGGTTCATTCTTAATGACAGGGAAACTTGATTTTTCAACGCGCACTTCCCCCTCCCCACATCATTTCAATTTTCAGCTTGATGACATTTTAGTGAGAAACGGTCCTTAAATCTAGGTTACACAGCGAAAACTATAAATGCTTTCTCATAACGAAATGAGAATTTGATTAATTTGATAACTGTTTGGATAAAAGATAATGATTCGGCATGTTGTCTTTGAACAAATGTTACTTAAACATTAAATACAAGATTATTTAACATTTATGTATTAATTTAATTTAAAAATGTACATATTTCTAAATTCTATAAACAAAATTATTTTTATGTGTAAATTTATGTTAATTATAATAAGCAAATATTTTTTAATGGTAATTAATACAAAGACTGTTGCTTTTATGTTTTTATATTGATTTAAGAACGCAGAAATTAATACGAATAATTTACTGTCTGATACTATAATATCTATAATGTAATATTATAGTATCTGATAATATAATTGTTAATTGTAATACATATTTAATTATATAAAAATAATCATATTATAATGTGTTAATATTTCAAAGAAATTTTACTCCTGTTTGTAGACTACCAGTATAGCTCACATGAACAAGTTTATAATCATTATAAAAATACATTTTAGTTTTTACTTAATTTGTTATTTTTATTTAAATTGTTATTTTAAAAAATACTTTGAGATTAATTGATGAAGTATAAAATTGTTTCAGGAAGTTAGAATATTGTCTTGATAATAATTCTTCATAATAATTCTTCAATAAACTTTTCAACGTTAACAAAATTTAATACTACGAAAAACTTGCGTCACAATGAGTTAAAAATTTGGACTCAACGTATAACTTATTGCAGCTTTTCCTTTACAAAAGTAAACCTAATAAATCTGCCATTGTAAAAAGTTTTATAATAAATATAATAATATATGTAGAAACTATTTTATTGCTCAATTCATAGCGGCAGTAAATAAGGAAGTTCGACTACATATATATTTGTAGTTCATTACTTTTATTCAAGAATTGTTTTATATATATATCTCAACTTTATAATTCGTGAATCTACATACTTCTTTATGCATCTAGATACAATTTTCAATATTTCTATTAATTTGTGATGCTAATTCACTTTGTTGGGCAAACTTTAATCGTAATATGTTAAGTATAACATCGTAACGAATGTTAGCGGAAGGATACTGATACTAATACACAATGCGATCAGTTGCATGACAATTAGTAAGCCACCGAGGAACAATGCGGCAGAGTAAATGCTATAAGATAAGCATTAATCGGTCAATTAACTTCTATCTGCTTTTGAATAACATTAGAAATGAAACTTTTTTTGCAAAAAAAAATAAAAACTTTTGCTATATAAACTTTTAAAGATATTTATGAACATAATACATTTTATTGTACTTTTTATTAAAAAAAACTTTTTACTTTTAAAAATTAACTTAATAATTTGTTGGAAATATAGATTTTTCTTATTTTTATTGTTATCTAGATACTTTATTAACAAAGAAAAATTGTTTACATCGAGTTATAAATCAATAAGTTAAATACATTTATAATATTAACATTATTATTTCATGACTGAATAGTTCTATTGAATATATATTTAATTATTTTCGTGTTAGAAAATGAACATCATTTATCTTTCCAATCATCAAACAATGTGTGGCTGTCAACTTTAAATAATTATGTGTCGTTGATTAATTTTCTGTTCTTTGACTATGGAAGTTTTTCAATTATATTATAAAACTGATAGAAATACTACATTCTAAAATTAGGAAAAATAATTGCCGACTCTAGACGAGTTTGAGGTTTGGTTCACGAGTCGAGGGTAGCTATCGCATAGGAGTCACATCGGCAATTTTTCCCTTGCTGCGGACGATATTTTGTCTTAAAAATGCATTTAAAAGGTCTTTCCTTTCCAGAAAAGTGGGATAAAAGTGGCACTGTTTCTTTTTAAGAAAGAAAAATAACTTTCTATACCTACGTTTCATCCCTAGGATGGGAAAGTAACTAATAAAAAATATTTTCTCATTTAATAGGATAAACTACTTACTTTTACTTACTTTCTCTCCCGTGAGAGGAAAAATGCTAAATTGATCACATATTGAGGGAAAAATAGTATATCACGCAACAAGGGAGATAAAATCGGAAATCGGAAACATATTTTTCGCCACACGGTGACAGAAAATGCAGTTTCCATTTCTAGGGGGTTTTAAGAAACTGCATTTTCTGCTCCCTTGTGGCGAAATATATCGTTTGCACCATGGAAAATAAAAGAAAATTCTCTCCTCGTGCGATTACAAACCTCGTCTTCGGCTCGGATTGTAAGCTTCGCACTCGGTAGCGAATTTTCTTTTTCATTTCCCTTGATGCAAAATATACTATTTGATCATGTCCTGTGTTGCATACGATATTTTTCGTACAACTCCCGAGGAAGGAAAATACCATTTCCCTACTTGAGTGACGAAAAATATATATTGAATGTATATTTTTATTATAAAATAGTAAAATAAAGAGTGATATTTTACATACATGTATATATGCATGAAGGATTAAATTATTCAACATTTTATTTTGAAAGTTATTATTATTATTACTCACTATTATTACGATTATTTATTAAACTAGGTTTAATATGCTATTTGTTTAATCCTCTAAAGCACATGTGCATATGTGAACAATTTAACGTGATATTCGTTAATTTTAATGTGTATATCTAGTCACGAGAAATTCAGATATAATTGTCACAATCTGTTATAAAGTTTGAGAAGTTGAGTTTATATATAAATTAAACTATGCAAGTGGAATATGCAATTTGATTTTGATATCAAAAATATTTTACAACTATATTCCCGTAAATACAAAAACAAATACGTGTTGAATTTGCAAACATGTATTGAGGCTCTTGGAGTTGCATTTAACTTTGTCATAGATCGAGTCAGGTATTTGAATAATCAGTTAAAATATTTACACGAACAGAATTGTAATTAATTGTAATTAATATTTTTCTTTGTAGTTTTGAAATTAAAACGTCCTTTCAGACGTCGCTTATTAATAATATAGGAAATCAATATTTCCGTTATCGATTAATTATGAAAATATATAATGATTTACGATGGGGTCTAACATGGATGTCATATTTTTTTATATTGTGGTTACATAATATTACACGGACACGGGAACCGGATATTTCATCTCCGGACAACTCATCTTGGACAATTCAATCCAGACAACTCATCTCCAGACAAATAATCCCCAGGACAAATCAATAATGCGACAACTCATAATTCGAACAAAAAATGAAAATAAAAATTGAAACATGTTTTAACAAGTGATATATTTAGAATTACAAACACAAAAAGAAAAACAAATAACACATACATATATATACACTCGACTTCCACATAATACAACAATTCGGAACCGGAAACAATCTCTTATTGCAACCATACCAATCGACAGTTTAATTTGATCACTTTCAGTAATGCCAACATAAGACAATTTAAAGTGAGGTTATGTTTTTATTATAAACTACGTTATCTTTGAGTTTTTATGTTTTAATATATAGAATAACATACAAAACAGTTTAAAAAGGATTAAAAAAGTTGAAAATTAAATATTATTATCTGAAAAAAAAATAATAATTTGAAATTCAATATTTTGAATTTCGCGCCAAAATTATCTACACTTCATCCGTTGCATTATCGGAACAGATATCGTTGCAATATCAGATCGGTTGCAATATTAGGTGTTGCAATAAGAGGAAGTCGAGTGTATATACACACGCAAACTTCGGTGTGCAGCATCTATATCCCAAAATTTATTCTTAATAATAATTAATTAATAATATATTATATATTATATGCTTAATATATTATTATATATCCAATATAAATAATAATAATTAATTAATTATTACACAATTGTGTTTTTTGTTAGTTTTTTAAATGCGAAATATATTATTATATGTTTAATCTATTATTATATATCTAATATAAATATTAATTAATTAATTACTACACAATTGTGTTTTTTGTTAGTTTTTTTAAATGCGAAATATATTATTATTAGGCTTGTAAATTGAACATTTCCACATTTACGTTATTGTAATTTGTTTTTCTATATTTTGTATGTA
>JABFPJ010000403.1:0-42845 GCA_022817425.1 Gryon sp. ZL-2020 | reverse complement strand
CTTTCTGAACACAAATTTTTATTGACTTTTTCAAGAATGTTTGTGCATGAAAGGAAAATTTTTACTGTTTTTAACAGGAACTTTCATGTTAATGGGAATTCTGTGGTCAAGTTACTGTTTAAACAGTTATTTATTGGAAGTTATTTTTCTTAGTGTATCTTTTCTTTTGTTATTGTTTCCTTAAACCCATATACTTTGAATAAATAATACTAGTCGCTCTTACACTATATAATAAATAGTGTAATTGTTAATTTTCAATAAGAATTATATTTAAGATTATACTATATGAAAGGAATACTATTTTGATAGTAAAACTTAATTAATTTGATATTAAGAAAATTTTTTTAATTTCATCTTATAAAAAAGGTAATTAACTATTGTCTATCAACGTGAAGCGCGTAATGTATCCAGTAATTGTTAAATTAAACATTGCGCGCGTTTTTGCTTGGCATCATAGAAAATTCTGAATTATTTGATTGGCTAACAATATTCGGTATCTTGAAATTACCAATTAAATTGTTCAGATTTTTCTGTGACGCCAAGCAAAAACGCAACCACTGACTGACCGTTCGCGAGTAGAGATAGAACATTTTGAGGATATCACCTGTCTTTGTCGTACAGTCTGGTTAAAAAGTTTAAACGTAAACTTTTTATTAACCTATAAATGTATGAACATGTTTTTCCTAAATTGACTAACGAAATTCATTTAAATGTATATAAATAATTGGGACTTAGAAAAGTTCATGTCAATTAAATTACAAACAATTTACAAAAATCAACACGAAATATGTATCAATAATTGAATTACAACAATAGTTTTGAAATGGACTGTACTTCTAGCTTACTGCACATGCGCAAACTTGTTAGATAAGGAGGTCACGCCCCTCGCTAGCTATCTATCTCTATTCGCTTTCCGCTTATTGGTTTAGGCAAACAGTAAGCGTTCCAGCCCCACTGCCCCAGGGACCAGATATTTCAGGGGATTTCAAGAAATCAGACTGACAAAGTCAACGAAGCAAAAACCAAGAACAGTCGCTAGTCGGTGTTTAAAAACAATCTTTTATCAACACATCATTGTATTAATATTGTTAATAAAATAAAAAATGGATCAAGAAGGTAAGTGAGATGTATACTTTTATTTATATAAACATAAAAATGTTGAGAAAATACTTAATTTAATACAAATTCAGCTTTTAATGTTTCAAAACAAAAGATGCATCTTAGAATTCTAACCTCAAATTTCGTTAATCATTTTTTTCCCTTTATTTATTAATTTATAGTATTTTGGTATTGCAAATATATTTTCCTAAATAAAAACAAAAATTTTAAATAGTTAATTATTAAACAGAAAATGTGATTAAGAAAAGATTACAGTGGAAAATTAATCTGTTTTAACTTTATGTATAACTATATCCACTTTGTATTAATTTTGTTTTAAAATAAATGTGCAATGAATATATGCACTGCCATATAATAAATACAAATTATCAAACAAATGTTTTAAGCAACGAAAGTTACAATACAGGGAGTATTCGTTTAATTTTTCATTATTACTCAAATAAAAATTATGATTTCTAGAAGTTTCTGATTAACATTATTTTTTATCATTCTTTTTTATTTTTTTCTTATATAAATATTATCACATTACAGGAATAGTCACAAAGATTCAAATTCGTTTCTTGTATATTTATTGCCTCCAAACGTTATTCAAATACATGTAATGATACATATTCTGTTCTCGTAAAGATTCATTTTTTAGGTTAAAAAAGATGTAATTACTATCATAATTACATTACATAATATACAAAATTATAATTTACTGGAAATGTTAAATTGTAAATTGTTTTATTATCAAAGTTTTCTAAACATATATACAACTTTAAATACTTTTGACATCTTTTTATTTATAAATTGTTGATTAAATTGACGAATTTAACTATATTCCATGATGAACATTATTTTTAGGTAATACTGCATGCGCCGACGAAGTTAGATCAAGAAGTTCAAGATCAAGATCTCGGTCAAGTTCATTTAAAGGATCTCAGTCTCCAAATCGTTCACCAAGTCCAGCTAATTCTAAACGTAGCAGGTCAAGATCAAACTCTGGATCGAGAAAGTAAGTATTTAATTAACAGATTCAACAATTTCAATACATTTTTCTATCAAAAAGAAAAGATCAAGACATTATTTTCTTTGTCATTATTTTTCTAAAAACTCAAAAAAATGGAATTTTATTCGCAGTTCATCACCAGCTCGTTCACTTGAACGAAAATCCAAATCAAGATCGCATTCACCGTCTCCACGAAATGGTGAAAAATCGCGATCTCCATCGCCCGTTGGTTCGACAAAAAGCGGCACGGAACGTAAATCCAGATCCCGATCACGAAGTGGCACGCCAAAGTCCATTGTGAATTCACGAAAAGGATCGCCCGGTTCCAAGGCAAACTCACGTTCACCGTCTGGCTCAAGAGGAGGATCAAGATCGCGAAGTGGATCGCGACATTCATCACGCTCAAGATCGAGATCATCAAATCATAGAAATGATAAATCACGATCAAGATCGAGTTCGGGTTCTCGAAAATTATCCCGATCAAGATCCCGTTCAGGATCTCGAAAATTGTCACGATCGCGATCCCGCTCAGGATCGCGAGCAGCTTCGATAAAATCACGATCGCGATCAGGTTCCAGGAAATTATCCCGATCGCCATCAGGTTCTCGTAAGGGTTCAAAATCAAGATCACGATCAAGATCGGCAGCTTCCAATGCATCCGCAAGATCGAGATCAGGTTCCAGAAAAATGTCCCGATCGCCATCAGGTTCTCGTAAAGGATCGAAGTCAAGATCACGTTCAAGATCAGCGGCTTCGAATGCCTCAGTAAGATCACGTTCGGGATCCGCAATTTCCCATAAATCCGTACGATCACGATCTGGATCTGCGGTTTCACGTAAGTCCGTAAGATCCCGCTCTGGTTCTGCGGCTTCTCGGAAATCAGTACGATCTCGTTCAGGATCTGCTGCGTCGAATAAATCGGCAAGATCACGCTCTCGGTCCGTTGGTTCACACAAATCTGGAAGATCACGATCTGGTTCACGGTCTGCACGGTCTCGTTCGGGATCAGCCGTGTCGCGTAAGTCAGGAGCAAGATCACGTTCAAGGTCTCGATCAAGATCAGTAAGATCGCGATCAGGGTCAGCACGTTCCAGATCAGTATCGAGAAGATCAAGATCGGGATCGGCTAGATCGCGATCTGCTTCAGCACATTCGCGTTCAAGATCGCGATCAAAATCAAGATCACGTTCAAGATCAAAGTCAAAGTCCAAATCAAGATCGAGGTCAAGGTCTGGTTCAAGCGCGAGATCAAGATCGAGATCAGGTTCACGTAAATCACGATCGAGATCTCGATCGCGATCGAAGAGTCACGATTCCATTGTAGGAAAGAAAAGAAATCGAGTACTTTCGGACTCGGAAGATGAAGACGGTGAAGTTAAGAAGCCGAAGAAGAGACGCGAATTGTCCGATTCGGAAAATGAAGATGCTTCTAGTAAAAAAGGAGATGATGAGAATGAGGAGAAAGAAGAAAAAGCTGACGACGAAGATGAACAACAGACACCACAACACGTTACTGCGATTGATGATGACGATTCTGACGATGGAATACGACCTAGTGATTCTGCGTAAGTTAAATAATATCTTTTTCTACAAACATTTTTGAAGAATATTAAAATGTTATTTGCAATGATGCTAATAATTTTCTTTTTCAAAAGTGATAACGATGCATTATCGGACTTCGACAAGATGTTGGCTCGAAAGAAAGAAGAACAAACACGACGCCGTAAACGAAAGGACATTGATATTATCAACGATAATGATGACATTATCGCCCAGTTGTTGTCAGACATGAGAAATGCATCAGAAGAGGATCGACGTTTGAATCAAGAATCCAAACCGGCATTTAACAAAATTGCTATGCTACCAAAAGTGTTATCGCAACTGAAAAAGCATGATTTACAATTGGCATTCTTGGAGCATAATGTTTTATCGGTGCTTACTGACTGGCTCGCACCTATGCCCGATCGATCACTTCCCTCATTAAGAATCCGTGAAAGTTTATTAAAATTATTATCTGAGGTAAATAAATTAATTAATCAATAATTTATTGTATTATTCAAATACATATTATATTATTTCCTCGTTCTCTTTTCTAGTTTCCACGAATTGATCAATCTTCATTAAAACAATCTGGTATCGGAAAAGCTGTGATGTACTTATACAAACATCCAAAGGAAACGAAAGTGAATAAAGAACGTGCTGGAAAGTTGATTAACGAATGGGCACGGCCAATCTTCAATCTTTCAGCTGACTTCAAAGCAATGTCGAAGGAAGAAAGATTGCAACGAGATTTAGAACAAACGCCACAAAAGCGACGAAAAACTGAAACTGGCACTTCTTCACAAAAGTCACAAGATTTACTTAGAGCTGTTAAAAGTGATGCCAAAGTATTGAGACCCGGAGATAAAGGATGGGTTGGAAGAGCACGAGTTCCTTTACCATCAAATAAAGATTACGTTATTCGTCCCAATTGGAAATCAGATGTTGATATTAGCAGAGTAAGTATTTAATAAATAATAAATATTAAAAAAAGAATACAAAAATAATAGCAATTTATTATAAATATTTTAATAATACTTTTTACTTTTTAGACTACAAAGAAAACAATGAACAGATTTGAGCGACATTTGAAAAATTACGTGGATAGTAAAAGAATGAATGCTGCCAAACGGGCCGTTGGTATATCAATAGAAGGCAGAAAAATGGCGTTATAATAGTGTAATTATAATATAGATAGATTTTGTAATCGTTTGTCTAAAGTATTAAAAACTATGTTTAATGTTACTTTGAATAAAAAAAAGTTAAATTGTAGCAAGAAAAAAAAGAATTTATTTTATCGTAATTAAGGTTTTGTATTTATGATTGTTTTCATTTATTAAATGATAGGATTAAAATATTTGTATTGCTTTGTTATCAATAAAATTTACTTTTTATTTTAACGATCGAAGTTTTATTGTCTTAAAAGAATATATATTTTATTAAAGAATAATGGTGTATAGGATAATAAAAGTTAAACATAAGCTTTCAATTGAAGAAGAATAATTTAATATTGCTGTAATAAAGGAATTACAAGATAATTTTTAAAAGTACATTTTAAAATTTACTTGATTCATAAATTTGATAATATTAAAAAAATTGTTACTTTTTTTTGGTGTGATCAAGTTTATAAAAATACTATAAATTATTTCCTGCAATTTAGAAACATGTTTTATTTTACAATATTTACTTACATTACGTATACAAAATATATACATTTTAAAGTAAAAAAAACACAAGATAATATTCGTTCCTAAATGAAATTTAAGAATTATAAAGACCCTAATAGCACAAAATATTTTAAAATATTCCAAGAATATTCCTAGGATATTAAAATATACTCAGAATATGTTCCAGAAATATTTTGTGCTATAGGGGGATGTTAATATATAATAACTATTTCAAATTGCAATTTTCGGGAAAGAGTATTCACATTTTAAAAAGCATCGTTAATTGCTCAAATAATCTGAATCTTTTTTTTACAAAAGTTAATTATATAATAATTAATAAAAAAAAACAATAAATAAATACAAAATGTATTGATATAAAATATAATAATGAAAATGTACATGATTGTAACAAAACAGAAAAATATTATATTTCGTAATTAGGACGGAAAATTTCTGGTTGCAAAATTAACAATTTTCCTTTAGTTATTGATTTCAAAGTAAAAAAGTAATTTAATCTCTTTACTTTCTCTAGAGACAAAAAGTTCCACTTTTGAATGAAAAAAGGATTTGTTTTCGATATACATGTAAGAAATAATAGTATATTACTGCTGAGGGCGCCACTGCGCCCGAGCCTAGTATTCTATTTTATAGACCGAGGGACCGGACAATAAAGTGGAACTTATTGTCCTAGGACGGTAAAATGTTCGAGGGCGTAGCCCGAGATCATTTTTACCGTCCGAGGACATGGTTAGTTCCACTTTTGTCCGCTCCCGAGGTGCATAAAAATATTACTTTAACTCATTCAATTGCATCTGGTAAATTGTAATTTAGAATATGAAATTCTAATTTGTTGATGTTTTGGCTTTTTAATATGAAAATGGATTGATTGAAGCACTGTACACAACTTATATGATCTCATTCGATTAAGTTGTTGGTGCTGCTACTGTTGCCGGTGTTGGTGCTGGTATAGGTGTTGATAATAATCCCAAAGTTTGGAGACATATTTGAGCAGCTTCTGCTTTGGCTTGCTTTTTATTTGGACTTGCCACAGTTGGCTGATATTCTACTCCATCGACTTTAACCTAAAATTAGCATAAAATACATTTATATAAAGTATATTTTATTCGTAATTCAAATTCATTAAACATCCATCAGTTTCAACTTTGATATACCTTAAATAGAAAATTTTTACGATGATCCGGTCCACATTCAAAACACAATTCATATACAGGAGCTCCCCATTTTCTTTTTGAACAATATTCACCCAATAAGGAAACTGGATGTTTACCTGTATAATCACAAAATTTAGTCATGTGTTTACATATATATTTAAGAATATTAAATATATTTCATTCGAATTACCCTCGAGGGTCTTAACAGTTGGCACCACAGGTTTTTGTCCTTTTCCTGGTCTGACGCCAATATCCTGTTCTGACATCAATCCTTTTTTATCTAATTTGACTTCTAACTGTAATGGCTCTAAAGTTCCTTCCTTATTTTTGCCTAATCCTTCACCCGGACGCCATCCCATTTTCTGCAGCAATGCCATACCCATGCCACCTGACACCGGTTGAGCCGATACCAATTGATCCTACATGAAAATAATTTCCATCAATTAAACAATGAATTTAATTAAGTTCAAACATTCAGAATTTTTATAGTTAATAATAAAATTGTATAATCTTTTAGTGATTTCCCTTCATAATATTTCACATAAAAATGTATCTAATAAATAAACGTTGCGGTTTATATTTCTAAAAAATCACAAAAAATTATTTCTCATTATTGAAGTCGATTACAACTTACCAAAAAATTAAAAGAACAGTGCTTTGTAAATAAATTAACAAAGCAAGTCCTTTAATACACTTTAAAACATATATTCAACTAAAAAATTAATTTTAATATCAGTTTTGTGGGTTTTTTGCTTTGTCGAAATACTTTTGTTGAATAATAATTCACACTTACCGCATCTAATTGGGCATCAGGCTGCTGAAGCGGTCGTGTCACTGATATAGCTACGTGCCTGTAACAAACCCTCAGGTGGATGCAGACTAATGCTAAGTATCATAGCTTGGTCTGAGTCAATTTAATTTTCCCAGTAATTTCTTAAGGCCCATTGTCTCCAAAGAGGCTGATGATAATTAGCAGTAATCTCACAGGACAACATTGTTTCTAATACAAGTCGCAGTAAATAACACAAAACTTAATTTAAGATTCTTAATTAAAGTTAGACTTTTAATTTTAAGGTCATTCAATATTATTAAATGCTGATCATTTTTATGAATAATACACTTTTTATAATAGTTTAAGAATACTTTTAAAAAAATATTTTAAAATATTACAAAAATGTTTATTGGCAAGAATTTTCAGAATTTGAATTATCGAATGACCTTAATTGTAGTTGATTGAGAGAAATGTAATCATTACAAGATGGAAAAAGAAGAGTCTTTTTCTTTAATCTTTAAAATAATATTATATTATATATAAATTAGATAATCAATTATAAATTATAAACAAAATTGAAAAATAAAAAGTAAACTTATTTTACCATCCTGTTAATTAAGAAAATATATTTTCGTAATTTAAACAATGTTCCTGTGTCCATGCAGGCACAGAATCTACCTCAAAATATGAAATAGTCTGTGTCTACAACACAGTCTCATAAAATTGTATAATTTTATTCGAGACTGTACCTGAAAACTTGTTACAGGCAATATATATAAGTATACTTCCAAACAAAATAAGAAAATGATTATCAACATTTCGATCATTTATCATTTCTATATTGAATCTTAACTTTTTTTCAATGTATCGTATATAATAAATTATACAGAAATCAATATATGATCAAAAATATTTGATAAACATTCCCTTTACCTAATTGTCTTTCTGTCATTAAAAAAAATTAAACACAATACATTTTATAAATTAATTTCATATTTGAAATTATGATATGTATACAAAATAAAACATACATTATTAAATGAAATGAAAATGTATCAGGTTGGCGTTGGATTTTCTTCATTGTAAAATGCATTGACATATGATTGACAATAGACGATACACTTAAACTTCAGTGAAAAACATGAATAATGTGTATGATAATTATTATGATAACAATAATACAACAAGAAATAAAAATGATCGAAATTTGTTACCTTGCGAGCCCAGGCTTGGTAACCAGAACTAAGTTCAGCGGGTGTGAGGACTTTAGCTCCAGTTGTACCAACAAACTGACCTGGCATTAGCTTACTTTCTGCCCAATTTCGCATCTGAAATATAAACGTTATGTTATTTCCTATAACATTATTATACTTTACCTTTATGTTTTACTGAGTGTTTATTTTACCCCATTCTGTGCCTGATACATCTCATTTAGTGCTTGTACATCATTAGGATTTTCACTAAGTTTTCTCATAGCTGCTAGTCGCTTTGACACAATTGATCCAATATCAACGTTCTAAAAAGAAAGATAAATATAATATATAACGTATCATCGTAAAGTAATCTTTTTGTATGACGTGCAAACAATAAAATAGATAATAACTTGAGTCGCTATATTTTGTGGGAACACCTGCGTGGGTGTGGGTGTGGGTGTAGCAACTTGAGCCGGAATAACCGGAGGAACTGGAGCAGGAACTACAGAGTGCAGAGTCTCTGATGCTTGAACAAATTTCTTAGTTGGTTCAGGTTTTTTAGGAGTTACAGGCACCCATTCACTTTCTGAAATAATATTTTTAGTAATTATTTTTGTATTCTAATACATCTTATTTAATAAAATAAAGATCAAAGTTGAATTTAACAAATATTTACCAGTTTTTCGGTGATATTGACCACTTGAAACTGGAAACTGAAGACGCAGCTGACTAGAAGATTCGGTGGTTTTTTCTTGAAATGTTTTTGTCGGCAATTGTTTAGCATCCTACAATTAATAAATTAATGTATTATATTAGAATATAACAAAGAATAAATGTAAAATAAATTTTCAATAAATATCAAGCATACTCGAATGTTCATTATAATCGAGCTCGGTCGTTCCTTCAAAAGGAACGGATGGTGAAAGCCTTTTTCCGAACTACTGCTATCATCATCAGATGATATGCTGGACAGTTCTCCTAAAGCTTCTGATTTTGATAAAGACTTACAGAAATCTGTAAAAAATAATAAACGAAATAATCATTCAAAATAATGTCCTTACAACAAATGTTTAATCTATAATATAAGATTAAATTATTATTTGCCTGTAAGTTCATCTACAGTCTTTCCTCCTGCCTGTATTGCTGCAATAGCTTTATTCTGTTGTGCCAGTGGAAGTGTTCCCTGCTTTATCATATTAATTGCATTTCGTCTTGCAATTTCTAGCAATTTTTTCTTATCTATTTCAATACGTTCCCTAAAATGAATTGAATAACAACAATTATTAATTAATTTCATACATTTTCCCCTCATCTAAATGTGAAATCTTACTTTCTCTCGCGACTTCGACTGCGACCACGATATCGATCCTTCGATTTATCATTACTCCGACTTCTATGTCGATCTTTATCGTATTTTCGTCTATCTCGACTGCCATCCCGTCTGTCATAGCTGCGCCCACGATCACGTTTATCCCGACTTTTCTCGCGATTTCGATCACGATCTTTGTCGCGACTTCGACTGTGTCGAGATCGTGAATGTCGCGGGGATAACGATTTCCTTCGATCGCGTGAATGTAAGCTACTGCTACGTTGCCTGCTATTCGAATTTTCTCTCGTTCGACTTTTACTGTCCTTGCGATCGCTTCGCGATTTAGATTTGCGTGATTTTGAACGACTATAATGATCGTCGGATTTACGTTTCTCCTTTTCTTTTAACAACAGTCGTAAATCTTCTTTAATCTGATAACTTGAATTTTGCGAAGAATCATTGGTTTTGTTTATATCATTCCTCGGAGATGCTGGACTTAATGTCGGAGTTCTTTCGTCATCGCTACTGTCTGATATCTCACCTTCTTCCATTTTCGATTTCTTTTCTTTTTCCTTATTTTCAATTTGCTTTACTGTTTCATTATATACAACACTGTTCTTCAAATCTTTTATCTGAATCTTTCCATGGGTTACTGCTCTTGATTTATCTGTTGAATATACAAAATTATTTCATACAATAGTAAACATTGGACATTTTCATTATTATCTTGTTTTTGGAAATATTATCAATTACCAGTTAATTTTGAAGCAATGGGATCTTCCAATTCGTTGTCATCATTATCTTTTTTTCCTAACGGCGGCAATATTGGGCTCGATGGTTGTTTATCAACATTATTTAATTTATCCTCGTTAATATTATTCCCGTCAACGTCCGTTTTTTTCATCTTATCCATTGCATCGACTCTTCCCAAAATGTCAAATTCATCACCAGTTACTTGTTTTAAATTATCATCGTTCAATTTTGGTTTCTTTGATGGTGAACCTTCACCTTCCGATGATTTACTATGCTTATCATCATGCTTTCTTTTTGATTTCTTCTTATGCTTCTTCTTTTTCTTTGACACTGAAATATTAATAATATAATTATAATATAGGAATAATATCAATATCCATAATAAATACGTGAATTAAACAAATTAATTAAAGTAAATGAATAATTGACATTTAATAGAAAACGAAGAAAAAATTTATATAATTAAAGTAAACAAACTTAAGTGTAAACAATAATAAACTCAACCATGACCATCCCCATCAGTATTTGAATCCGATGAATGATCTCCATGCTTTAATTTCTTTTTATGCTTCTTTTCTTTGTGATGTTTATGCTTCTTCTTTTTCTTTTTGCTCGATGACTTTTCCGATTTATTTTCCTTGCTGTCTTTATCACTATTATTATCCCCGGATAACAAATTTTCATCAGCATCAAAGGTATTAAATAATTCCGTCAATATTTCATTGGATGATTTTTCAGGTAAACCAGGCTCACTTTTAATTTTCACGGCATCTACGCCAACGGTAGTAATCAAGTTAGCAATGTCAAATAAGTCTCCCATTGTTCAAACACTTGTTATTGTTACAGTTTAATTGCAAACAATCAAGATTGTTCAAACAAATTAACTCATAACATTACATTTTCAATACAAACTTTTTCGGCAAATTTGTCATACATGTATGATTTACATGAACACGCCATGCTTTATTTCCAATCAACTCCGCTGACAAACTTTTTCTACGACATTTTAGGTTACTGTTTGATGCTGCCATCTGCAGAGCTTTTTAGGCATTAGATAATACATTTTTTTAGTCTACATAATACAAGCATGCATAGTATTAATAAATAATTTAATTATTTCTTTGTTTCTGTTTATAGATTTTAGAATTTCATTTTTACAATATTTGAATAAAACATTAAAAGATATACTGAACTTAAACTTATTTGAGTTTTCGCGCGTTTTATATTTCATTGTCATTTAAAAACCGCGAAATTTTAAACCTATACATTTTTATAATGGTAAACAAAACGTCATTTTGTCAAATAAAAAATATTTTTTATCATGTTAAATAAATATAAGTCATTGTATATAGTAAAATATTCATTCAATTGAAATACTGTATCTGATTTGACTGAATCTGATCTGATTAGACTGAATAAGTCTAATCATTCATGTGCAAAGAGGAATTCTGTGTCGCCTAAAGATGAAACGGATGTTCCTATAGCATATACTTTACTCTGGCATGTAAATTGCGGAAGATAAATAAGAGAAGTTTCACATTTGAATAGAACTTCACACATACATACATATGAAGCATCTATAAAAGTCTATCCTTGATCTCAAACATGTGTTCACATATGGTGTAGCATATCGTAGACAAGTTGAAACTCGCCAACAAAATTTCTATAGAAGAAAGTTTCAATCAATATTATGCTTATAACATTAAAGAAGATGCATTTTTAAAGTAAACATAATTTCAATCAATTTTTAAAATTTAAAATGGTTTATTGAAGTTTTAATATTTCATCAAGTTTTCCTCAAATAAAAAAATAAATGTAATACAATTTAAATTAATACAAGCAATATAATGAGAATAATTTGAAAAATAATAATTAAAAAAAAGAAGCAGAGAAGAACTCAAAAACAAAGGACTTATTTATAAAATTAGATCATAATTCATAAAGTTATATCGCGAATTAATAAATCGTACATTCTTGTACAATGACTGTACGGATAATTAAACAATTGTAATGCAAAAAGAGCGAAGATTCAATGCATTCTTTCATGTTACTCCACAAGTCTGCACAGAATTACAGACGAATACATGTAAACTTGGTCTTTGTCTATTTGTGTGATATAACTGCAATGAGATGGAGCAGATGAATGGGTGCTATAGTGTAGTAGGCCGTACGGAGTAGGGAGAGACGAGACAGACTCTCATTCCTCTCTTTGCTGCCTTTCTCTGAACTCAACTCGAGAATGGAATGCAGCTAAGGGCTCACTGGAGAGACTCGTGTAACTAACTATATATATAGCCTTATATACATATATATATATACTCCGTGTAGACATACCGGTTTAGCTCACAGCTTGCTTTTTTCAGCTGCCACAAAAAACCTTGGAATGCCAAGGCTCCTAAGGGCAAAGCTATACCTTCCACTGCAGCATCTTCTTCTTTGTTGTTTTTCTATAAAATTTGACTTAAGATTCAATATAAGCAAAAAATATCAAATTTTAAGTTGAAAATGTTTTAATTAGATAACGAGTCGTTAAGGTTGTATTGAATTTTTCCAAAATAGTATATTTTGCACCAAGGGAGATGAAAACGGAAATTCATTTTTCCGAGTGCAGTTTACAGCCGAGCCGAAGGCGAAGTTTGTAAACGCGAGGAAAAAGAACTTCCGTTCATCTCCCATGGTGCAAACAATATTTTTCGTTACAAGAGAACAGAAAATACGTTTTATCGAAAACTCCCTACGGAAAGAAACAGCGTTTTGTTTTTTGTTCACGTGTGACGAAAAAGTTCATAATTACCTTTAGATAATAATTGATTTAATGTTGTGGAGTTTATTTTGAATGTCCATAAAATAAAAATAAATAAAAATAAATAATTAGTGTAAAAACTATAATAGAGAGGTGAAGTAAGAAATAAAGAACAACATTTTTTAATTTTTATTATTTTTTGTAATATATTTTCTTTTAATTTTGCTGATGTATTTACATTTTTTTTCGAAAAATCGTCTTTTTTCCCTTTCGTTTCGATATCTTTAATGTCGCGGGAGACAGAAAAGTTTTCGTACAATGCTTGGATCAATGGTCAGCTGGATTCCAACAATAATCTAAGTGTAAAGTCACACGAAAATGTTACAAATGTTAAGTTTTGCAAATTCTTTTCACTATATTTACAAATAATAGCTTAGATTGTAGTAAATCAGGCAAAAGTTTCACAATTATCTCGCTTTTTTTCCTCTTTTGCTTTTTTTCAATCGAATAAAAACAAAATGATCGTTCAATACAAAAATATATATTTATATATATATTTATATATATTAATTTTATGTATAAATTTCGGTAATAATACCAATGTTTGTTTATGACTATTAACACCGATAGTAGTTTTGATAATAAAAGTAATTAACAACAACTTAAATTAATAATGAAATCGTATATGATGTATTTTTTTCACAGATTGATGTTATGAAGTATGAAATGATTTTTTCCTGCATTGTTTTATTTCACCAAGTAAAAACTAAAGAAAGACTGTTGGTTTCTTGTAAATGCAAAGCAATTGTTAATTAATTTGCTTTTCATTTTTCGGTAAAATGCTTTTAAACAATGTGCCAACTGACATCTTGTGTGATATATATCAACAACATATGGATGTTAATTATATACAGCGATTAAATGTGCACAGATTTTACAGTAAACATGAAATTTGTTAACATTTAAACAAATGAAAGACAATGTTTTTTTTTATTAAAAACACAAAAATAAAAATTTGATACCCATTTGAAAATCACATCGGCTAAGTAACATTAAAGGCGTTATTTGTAAAGATACTCACAATTTTGCTATCAAAGCAAAAGTTCTAGTTTTCATTTATTCCTAAATTTGAATAATTGTATTGTAAATAAAACCATTGTAAATACTACTTTACATCTCAACGGCTTTCAATGAATAGTTTCCTTTTATTTCTTCCTATTTTTACGAAAAATGAAGAAAAAGAAGAATTATTGTAATTCTTTGTGTTACAATAAATAATGATTTAACGTTATGTGAATCCAGATACACATAATCAACGTGAGCTATTGCACCGTGGAAACTGAATAAGAAGTGCACTTGATTTAAATAATTTTGTCAAAATCATATAATCGTTTTTTTTTTGATAATCTAAGCACAATAAAAATTGCTCCGATAATTTATATATATAACTACTTTTCTTCATTAAAAAAAAAAAAAAAAAAAAATGAAAAATATATTATTAAAAAAAATACTTAATCAATGACTAGACTCCATACTGCGTTGTCATTTGTCATTACAAATTTGATTTTCAAAGTTGAAATAAAAAATGCCAATAAAACTGTCAACAAATAACAACGTTTATTCAGTCGCAGTTACAATCGAAATTTTGACCACATTCAATTTATATATGTATATATTTACAACAAGGACGAGCAGTTACTTCGGAAAACCTTCGACAACTTTCATTATATAATAAAAAAAGAATTTAAAAAATCTTTTAAGAGATATTTAGATTGCAAATATTATATAAAAAAAGATTGTATCTGCAAACTGATGTACTACATGAGTCACGTCATTACAATGAAGCTCCCTTAGATTGTTCCTTTTAAGCTTGCCCCGCTTAGGATTTTGTAAGCTTTCGCCCCTTCTGCCCCCTTATTCTTTCTCTCTGAATGAATAAAGTTGCACCTTAAAACTACTACGAGAAGAATGCGCGTACCGTCATAGTCACGGGTTCGCGGCACACGGCGCAACTAGTCATCCCGGGTGCGCACTTGACACACGCGACCATATGTCCACAGGGCAAAAACACTACACCTAGCTCATCGTTGTAACAAATTTTACACACCCGCGCGTCGTCGATAGTTTTACTATTATTACTCTCGGTAGTTTTGAGTTCGTCCAAGCCTTCCGTGGATCCGTAGCTACTGAAGCCACTGTCATAAGAACCAGCGACCGATGAACTTTCCGAGCTTGGTCCGGGTTTGCTTTCATCTTCGGATTCATCGACCTTTCGATTCTCAGAGGCTACCAGTGTCTCCACTTGCTTTTTGATGTAACTTGGCAAATTCATCTTCAAAGTTTCCTGTAAAATAACAAATGATTAACAATTAAACATTAGTTATTACATTTTTTCTTATAATTTAAATTTCTAAAGTATCTATTTTTAGGGCAACTGAAAAACTATAACAAATTCAGTTGATTAAAATTAATTATATGTCATAATGGATTAATAATTTGCTCAGTTTAGCTGAAACTAACTTTGTACGACTTATTGTTTCATAAAAGCATAATAAACTTGCAAATTTACCTCTTTGGAAGGTGGTGCTATATGTTGTCCCGAGACATTATTGATATATTCCTGTCCTTTAACCATAAGAAGGTAATAACATTTAGAGAACCATTTAGCATGTTGTTCCCAAGGATCATCTTCACGTTCCCAATGTTTCAATCCTCCACCGCAGTAATAACATAACGTTTGATCACCTTTTCCCGTATAATAAAAGCCAGCATCCGTAAGCTGTTCCTTCGTCTGTGGCATGGACTTTGGCCACGACTCAAATGTCTGCAGTCTCGCGTCATAGCTCGCGTATTCTGGATGCTTTGGGCCTTTAGGTCGACCAATGCCCAGACTTCCAAGTTTGGCCGTGCTTGGTAGACTATCGGACGTGCTGGAATTATCGTCTGTCTGTCGATAGTCAATTTTGTACAAACCACAGACGTCGCGGCTTCTTAGCTGTGGTGTTGGGATTGTGCTTGGATCGACTCCGATCGGCACATTGCCGCATGGAATTTTACGAATAAATCGACATCGACCGGACCAGCGTTGATGATCGACCATCGGGTCGTCGCCCTCGACCCATCGACATACTTCCACGTCGCATTCAAAGCATTTCACTTTGTCGTCTTTGCCAGTGTAATAAAAACCCGCGGCAGCGAGCTTTGCTGGCTCGATATACGGTGCCGGCCAATTTTTGAAACTTTGTAGCCTCGCGTGCTCGTAATGATAATCAACGTTGTCCACCTCGTCGCACGTAACGACGGATGGTTGGGATGCAGGTGCTGGCGACAGGTGCGGATTTGCCGGCGCCTTGAACGGCGAGAGCGACTCCGGCAGATCCCGGTGCTCCACGATGCCCGTCATGCTTCTTTGTTTCTTCTTCGGTGGTTCAGATATTTTGATGGCTTTTATCGGTCAAACGACCTGCAACATAAAAAAGTGGTCGGTTCTTCTTTAGTTCACGAAACACATTTTTTGGAACTTAATCACACTGGACTTTGAATTTTAATAATACACAGACAAAATGAATACAGCATTTTTTTTTTCTTTGAAACACAATTTTATGGAGATTAACTAAATGTAACTCAACTTTTTTATTTTAGATCTTTCTAGTAATGTTCTTAAATGTATTCGATTGGAATATTTTCTAATGATTATTGTTAATATTGAAGATTTGATAACAGTTTTATAATTACTGATGAAATTCTACGCTAATTAATATTTAATATCATATATTCTATATGACACTTCATAAAGTCTTTTAAATGGAATAACTTGACCGAGATTAAGTGACAAAGTTCAATGAAACTCATTGGATATTGTTTTCTATTTGTTCATTATTATTAATGTCTTATTAATGATATTGGTGACTAAATGTTTTTCTACGAATTTTTACTAAGTTAATATAATACGATTCTGTTCTTTTATGATGATCGATATTCGTGGAATATTGTACAAGTTTAGTAAAGAAACTAAAAGAATAAACCAGCCAAGAAAAAATTCATGATTTTAAAGATTAATTTCCTGCGGTGAATCAAAGATCCAAAATATACAATATCTTATAGTTTTTTTACATTCATTAAATAACATTTTCCTTTTTCCATTATCTTAGCATATTTCTAGAAAATTGTAGCATGATTATCAAATATCCTATGAGCATTGAAATGAAACCAAAGTATGATATTTTTTTCGTTCGCTTTTTGTTTAAAGTAACGTACGTGATCGTCGTTATAATAAGCATGCAAAAATTTCTTTGGAATGCAGACGCTGCATGAATATGACTTCGTCATTAAAATTTATAACGAACATAATATCAACGATGACAGTTGATAATCATTGTCGTACATTGAGCATAACTAATAAATAATATGAACGAATATCTTTTTGCATCACAGTTACTAGGCAATATAAATACTGCGACTTCTCGAGACAGGGCGAGACAGTCGAGCATTTTTCGTTCACTTTTTCCTTTTCCATCAGCTATTTTCGTACTTCCCAGACACTCCAGACTGCTCTCCCCAAAATGTTACACAATCGTTTCGGAGACAGTTTAAAATTAGCACAAATTTTTGCCATTTGAGCTAATTTACGTTTAATGTACGTTTATTCATCGAGAAATACAAAATTACAATGCTTCTTTTGCGTCTACTTTATAATTAATCGCGGAATCCGTATGTACTATGTACAGAAACTATGTGCAAGGGATATTTATATTTAATGAAGTTCGATCAAAGGTTTATTGACATTTCGTATTGGACATACATTTTATCGACGTTCTTTCTTTTCTATTTTTATTATTACTTATTTTAAATAATATATTATAAAAAAAAAGAACTTTATAATCGATTTAGAAATATAAAGCTTGTACAATTTAATTCATTGATAAGGAAAATTTTTATATTTCAAGTAATTTAAAACCGAGCATGAAAACATTGTTCACACCACGTGATAGGTGAGGTCGGTGTTTATATAAGTAATATGATTCTTCAATAGCGGAAGTGTGGCGTAAAAAGATACACAAAAAAGATTATAAATATAAAGAAAAGAACAAAACAGGTTGTACAAAAAAGTATTGAATATTCAGAGTGAGTCTGTTGATTTTGAATAATCCATAAACGGCCTCAAAATGCGCACAAAGTTGAATCGTAAGAAAAGCCTCGGATTCTTCGACATCACGTCATCGTTTCTGATTAAAAATGAGCTCTATCCGCCCACTCTGTAATTGCCAAGTGTGGAATATAAACGTCGTCACACACGTACGTTGCCGTGTGTAATTTCCGTTTAAAAATGACCATCAAAACATTGAAATAGAAAAACAACCGGAGCAGTCAGGGCCGTGTTAAGATGTAACCACGCCCGATGTAACCATCGATTTTTCATGTTACAAAAGACCATCCAAGAATGCGCAATATCAAATGACAAAATCAAACTGTCAATAAAGTATAATCATTATTTTAATCATTGAATCAACTGAACGATAAGCTGGACGAAAGTAATCAATATTACATGTAACAAATAACATTGACGCTTTTTACGCAAGTCACAAATTGCAAATAATAAATCTGAAATAAAAGTAAAATTAAAATTAACTTAAAAAGACAAAAGTAAAATTTCAATGTCAAATTTGTGGCATATATCCGTTTCATTCACAAGTTGAAAGTTATCCTACTTTTACGTTCGACGCGTCGATATACAAATCACAGGAAATGTTGAATCAATAAAATAAAATTGACGGAGAAAAAAAGTATTACCTAAAATGAATGGATGATATCACGTTGAGACACTAAAAGTCGTTTAACTGAAACGAGGTTGAGGTTGTACTTGACATCGTCGATTTCAAACCATAAACAATGTTTACAAATACAGCAACATCGATTGCAAAAATACAGAATTAGTCTTCACAGTTGTCGTCAAAACAGACACATTGATTGTCAATTTTAAAACAAAACCGAGTTAGTGAACTTGACGTCTTATATTTGGTTGGACTTTTGCCGGGAGACGACGTAGCAGCTTTGTACACACAATCGTTATTATAACGTGCGCGTTGATATTCCGAATATCCGCTGCTTGGCTCCGGCACTTACGACAGCTGTGTGCTGGTGCCAATACACATACACACAAATGCACATATATTTGTGTATATATATATATAAATATATATATAAATATGTATACAGGAGATAGATAGAGACACAAGAAGCTTTACTATGTGTGCGGCGTTGCCGATGCAGCAATGGCCTGTATTCAGTCGCTCGCTTCAAGACGTCGTCGCGGCTTGAAAGCCTCGGCCAATCGTGGGAAAGATATACCCCGGGCAACTTTCCGCAGCATTTCTCGCCTGCCCTTTCCGGTATGCGCATTTTTTCTCTCCATCCATCTCTCTTTCTCTCTGTCTCTCTCGTTCTGCATTTTTTTTCAACCAAGTTGGACTCTTAAATTGCAAGTCTTGCAATACTATATTTCAATCGCCAGTCCGTTAGTTGCAAGTTTTTGAGTACAGACTTCGAAAATTTACAAAATTGCAGAGAAGTCTTTGACTTGAGATTGGAAACATGCAGTTTTATAAGAAATTTAAATGTAATTTTGTGGGTGAATTTTGCTTTAAAAGCCTTTTTTGGTATCTTAAAGAAACTGCCTATAAAACTAAAAAACTGATAAAATTAAGTAAGATAATTATTCGGAAAAAATACTAAAAGTTTGAAGTTTCAAAGATTACCAAAATCTTGTTACACTTTTTTTAAATAATAAGTTGAAAAAGATTGCTAGAATTCTTGGAAAATCCCTGGATGTTTGAGATTGTGATTTCTGTAGAAGATATATTAAAAATTTTCCTAGTGCAGACTTTGGACTTGATATAACTCTTTAAAAATCCCCCAACAAACGCATTAACTGATAACCATCCTATTTTCTTTTGTACAACTTTAAATTGTACGATAATTAACGCGTTTTCTTCCATTCTTCTGCGTTTCTTGCAAACAATTGAACAAGAAATGTTAACGGCAACATAAATAAAGCAATCGATATTTGATATGAATTTCCGAGTACTGAAATGCAATGGGGAATACAACAGTTATTGTTATAACATGAATTGTATATCCAGTTCGTAACTTTTTGCTGCTAATATCAACGTTTTGTATCATAGGCAGAAAATCCGAAATGAGTTTTAAAATAAAGTTAAATTTGGATTTAACTTTTTCCTTTCAAATTATTATTATCAAGCCAAAACTGGCAATGAGTTCTAAAGTCCTTTGAATTTATAGACATGACGATTCAGCATCGTATGACTCATAAATGTATCATTATTAATTAATCAAAACTCCAGATCATGTTTATGAGATCAAGTCAACATATAAATATGACGTGACGAATGTATAAATATCCTACAAAGTACGAATATGTAATTACTGATGGATAATTTGGATGCGTAGGAATAACTTGCATCTCCTAAATTGTTTGATGATTTGCAAATTCATTTCAACAAATGCAACGTGAAATGAGGTTTCCAGCTTACGGGTTATCATCTTGTAAAATGACGGTCTTTTTTTTATTCTTGTTTGTTGTGGAGTTGCAAAAATGAATTCAAATAAGATGATAAAACAACGCACGGGTGGAAGCATCGCCACCCACTTAGGTCATTAGCCACCCACATTTGTATGATTATGCTACTTTTATTTGTATTTTCACCGCCCAATGACTAACATAATTAAATTTATATTCCTGTAATCAGCAAATCATTGTACATGCATTATTTATAGAAGAACTATTATTATTTTATTCTTATTTTTGTATTTGTTTGTTTAATAGATGTTACAGTCAAAATATTGTTTCAGTTTGAAACTGAATGTAAAAACCGTGTATAAGAATATATTATTTGCTTTAATAATTTAACACAATATTAACATTTGGTTGCATTTAAAATAATCATAACTGATATAAAACTTCACACTTTCTGAATTCTTGTATAATTAGTAATAAAGAAAATGATTAATAAAAGAAACTTGCGTTATGAAGTAGCCGAACTAATGAGTAATTATGTAAAAAGAAACTAAAGGGAATATTACTTTTTTAAGTATAGTTTGTGTGATAAATTTAAAGTTTTGATAATATAATGAAAATAAGCATCATTTTAATAATATTTAATAATTAAAAAATTAAAATGTTAAACAATTTTAATTTAAAGGGCTCCATTTCAAGTGTCGATAACGAATGTAAACAAACTGAATTACCGACCGAGTTTTAACCTCAAAACTAAAACTTTTTTATAATTTGTAAAAACAATATCACATAAGACTTATAAATATTAATAGATTTTAGTTGTTTCTATTTATTTTATTTTTAATCATTTCATAATTATTTCAAATGCATAAAACTGCTCTTTTGTTTTTGTCTGTAAATGTAACAACATTAATCGTTACAGCTTTGTAACTGTTACCAAGCTTCGTTCTATACCAAAGTATTGATTTGTACATTATTATCAATGTTTCAACAATAAAATTTATCGTCAATTGAAAGTTCATTGAAAGTACCAAAATACACATTTCAAAAGATTAATCCACAACAAAAAACCTCAAACTATGAACTTTAAATTTCCAAACTTTTCCATTTCATTGCTCAATAAGTAGCAGTCAAATTCGTAACTTTAATACTGTTGAACAAACATGCATAAATTAAACGGAAAAACGGTGAAAGGAATGTAAATTACTTATTTTTTGCCTAATAATTTATATAACTGTTAAACCAAATCTTTCCAAATATTCTTCAAATTAAACAAAAAAAATCTAGCAAATTTTGCTTTGAAAACTACTTCACCATATTCAAGTCAACAATTGCTCGAATAAATGGCAAAGTCAAGCATAAATAGAGGTTATCTTTGCATGCTTGGAATTTATCGAGAAACCACGAACCGATCTTGCTAATCTTTCTCTCGACTTTCACAACTGTTTTTTTTCCTTGTTCTTCTTTACTATACACAAAACCGCTGTAAGTATGAGATCTGGCAACACTGTGCATTATCCACACAGAGACATAAAGGGTACATACACACATAGCAGACACACGTACACATGCAAAAGCGCGCGGTCTTTGTATGGTAGGTGGGACAGGAAACTGTTTACGTCATAACAATGATTGTTCCACGCCTGGACTTCAAAACTTCCAAGAAATAAATATGTACCAAAGTATCAATGATAACGAATGACTTTTTATGTTTCTCTCGAATAAAATTCAATTCAAAGATTTACTACTATATCGAGTTATAGCATACAGACAGATTTAATGATAATTACAGACATACCTTTATAATATAATCCAAGCACACATACACACGCATACATTTACAACAGAGGGCATTGATACCTTATGACCTTAATAGGAGTATTCAAAGGGCTAAGAGTATATATTTTGTTTATATATTTTATATAAATAATCCAAGTGTACTAAAGTAGAGAAAACAAATAATAAAAAAAGGCTGACTAAAAAAGAACTGCAACTTTAAAGTAAAACGTATGTTGCAAAAAAAAAAACAAATGTTTTTGAAATGAACAATAAATGATTCATTTGGCTAACAATAAAAAATGTTGACAAAAATGATTTGTTTATACAATTGTGTGTACAAAATAAAATATAATTAAAGAATATTAATGATTATTAACTGATTTTTATTTTGCATTTTTAGGAATTAATAAATTATTGCTGGGATAAGTGTGTTAATGTTAGTTAATTAATAAATAAAAAGACATACCGACTGATAAATACGAAGCAATAAGGAGATGTCCAATTGGGACAAAATTTCGGATTAAAATCGAGCGAAAATGTTGATCGATGGAAGAATCACAAATGTGCCATGAATGAAGAAAAAGTATCTTGACAATTGATTGTGTGTGGCGGATGATTTGGAGTTTGAATTAACGAGAAACACGCGTTTATGATTGACATCGAAGTTTCATTTGTACACACACACGTAAAATTGAATTTAGTTGAAATTTAAGAATTGAATTTTGATGCTGTTCGTTAATGAAACAGACGTGAAAATTTGGCCGCGAATAACGCGAACATTCTTAAAGCTTCGCGTTGGTAGTCAGAGAACACGGAGAGCAATGGCGCCCGTGTATGTGTGTTGTATTTTCCCCCTCCTGAGTTTTTGAACGCCCCGACGGCCGACGGAATCAAACTCAATGGTACGCAATTAACTGCTCTCGCGAGAAGGACGTAGAAAAGGCCATAACACTCGGGACCAGAGTCCTTCGAGCGAATATGCGATGATTAATTGATTCACGTCGTTTTTTGTTTTTCTTTTTTACATTGCAAAAGCAAAATTGTTCTCAAATTGCCGTACAATTTTTGTGCAAATTGTAACATTTTTTGAATTAAATCAAATCATTCTCCAAGAATTTTGTAGAGCTAAATTTTTACATTTAAATTTAAATATTAGAAACTGACTTGAAACATTAACAATAATTTTTAACTTAAATATTAGATTTTTTAAAGTAAAAATGAGAGAAAATGTGGGCAGAATTTACAATGCGTTTTTGAGAGGAATGTTTTAATAATACTTATAACGTACTCTATGCATATTTAGAACATTTTTACATTTCTGCTTGAAATAAAATATCTTTATTTAGGCAGAATTACAATGTATATATAAACGGATATATTTCATTTATAATAAATAATCCATTAAATAAGATTCTATAATTTAACATGAATTTAAAGTATTCGTCGAAATCAATAAATAACAAATTTTTCACATCGTTTGTAGAAATAGTAATAATACTTTTGCAACAACTCATGATGTCACGCAATAAATATAATATCAATTTTGTACAAATATAATTTTGTAAATTAAGATTAATATCACTAGTACAATTTTACAAGATGTAAAATAAATATTTAAAATAAATATAAAAATAAATACATTCCTTAAGTATTTATAGCGTGTATAATATATTACAAAAATAAAATTATTGTAATTTCTTAAAACAATAATGGAAAAATGACCACACATATTTCAAAATATAAATAGTTGAATATAAATTTCAACAAATTAATGATAATAATTTGAGTAACTGTATGTTTAACAAAAATTTTTAAAACAACAGTTTGTAAATAAGTAGTTGTGCAGACAAAACTGCTTTTCTTAATAAAATAAACTTTTGTATGTTATTAATTTCCATATTTAGTTCATTTTTATCTCTTACTAGGATACAGCGAAAGTTAACTTTTCCAGTTTGTATCTAAAGGAACCCACGAAAATGTTCATTTTATACATGACAAACATTAATTTCTCCTTTTCTCAGAATTCACAAATTCTAAAATGTTTCAAACATTTATGCATCTATGAATTTTAATTATTACTTTTTTTTAATCTGAAAGTCATTTGTTTAAATTTTAGTATTTCTATTAAAATAGAAAGTACATTCTCTATTATTCTATAAATAAGACAAAGAACAGAATAAAACAAGAAAAAAACAATCAAACTTTTACACGATATGTCCCTATTCATCAATAAATAATTTCTATTTTATCCTAAATTCAATATAGAAATAACAATCATCAATTATACGCTAAAGAACAGTCTATTAAATATAATTGTCTAAGTCTGCAATTGGGTTAGATCATGTTTAAAAATACTTTTGATCTGGCTCCGTATTGTACTTTAAAGTCATGCCCATTGTTTAAATAATTGTCTTCGTTCATTATCATTAAATTAGACTTCTCTGTTTCTCTTTGCTTATGCCAGAAAGGTGCGAACTATTGCACGAATATCTTCACGGCATATGGGACAATGCGTTAACGACGGAACGCAAAATACACAAGTGACCAAGTGACCACACGGTAAAAGTACAATTGTTACTTCTCGGTCCATACAAATCTTGCACAGTCTTGCTTCTTTCAATCTTCGTATCTCTTCAAGTAACAATGCTGTAAAATTACATTTCAATATTAGTAATATATCTATATTTAATAAATATAAAATTTAAATATATTTTGTGAATAATTCATTATACCCTTATCATCTAGTCTTCCGACACTTTTACTTTCGTTTATCACTTTTTTGTCATCATTATCAATTGTTTCATCGTCCGTTACAACGCCATTACTCATTAGGTCATGCGAAACTTGCTCATCTTCTAAGGAATGTGATATTTTTCTTTCTTTGTCGTCATTATTTACCACTGAATTACATTGCTCTTGTTCATTACTAATTTCGTTTAATACAGGCACGACGTCCGAAGACAAAGAATTAAGCGATCGACTTTCAACCTCCTCTGGACTGTAACATTATATATACATAGACATATTAAATGTATCATTTTGCAACAAACGTTACTTAAGTGAGAGTAATTAATATAAATAATATAATACGCATTTTTTTATACGCCGCAACTTAATTTATAATCATATTACAGATTAACTTCATATCATTTACATTACGTGACATCCAATATAAATTTCAATGTAAATGAAAGAGTAGGTTTATCTTTTTTGCAAATGAAGTTAGTATTAAATAAAATGTGCAGTTGTAAATAAAGTTATTGTAATTTCTTAGATATTAAGTATTATACATTAAATATTATACGATTTACCGATTTTGATTTTCAGAAATTTGACGAGCAATTTCAATGATCTCATTTAAATTTGAATGCGGATACATTTCTTCTAATTTACTTCTTATTATGGCCTTCAAATTGTCAGTTAACACAGATTGGCGTGAATTTTTAGACTGTAATTTGTCAACTTCTAGTTTTGATGTACCTTCATCGGATATTTCCTATATTTCACATACAAATAATAATTATTATTACATTTATTATTTGTTTACTTTAGTAAATAGAGTTTTACTAACCGAAGTCGTAGCTAAATAAATTAGACGATTTAGTTCTGAATCATTTAAAGTTCTATCTTGCGACATCGTTGGTTCTCCAGTTGATGTAGATGGCATATTTGTTTTATTTTGTAAACTCGTGAGTTGCTTCATAAATATTGCCTATTAAATAATAAGTGTGATTTATATATTATATATAATACATTTTCAATAATTTTCAATAATTAATGTAAAAGAATATTTAATATAAAGTTAGTTGTAGAAGAATCTTAATAGTTACTAAGGTTTCTGTTGGTGGACGCTTTTCAATACAAGCTTGTATAAACTCCTGGCCTTGGACCATAGCGACAAATCCACAGCTTGGAAACCAACGAGCATGTTCAATCCAGGCATTATCATTGACTTCCCAATTCACAAGAGCACCGTCACAGTGAAAACATCGAACGCAATCAGCACTGCCTAAAAATATACAAAAAATTATTTCACATTTCAAATTCAAATTATTAAAATAATAAAAATAAATGACAATTAAAGTGAAATACTTCATTACTATATTTTTTATTATGTTTATATCTTTTTATTTAATTTCATTGAGCTATTTTTTATTACAAGAGTCGAAAATCAACAAAAATTCATAATCATTGAAATTTTCTTACCTGTATTTCACCATAAATAAAATTAGCGAAATAATGTTTAGCTCAATTTAACAACTATTTACTTACCAGAGTAATAAAATCCAGCCTGTGCTAATACTTCAGGTGTTTGATTATAATGTTTTGGCCATTCGGCGAATGTTTTTAATCGGCTTTCATATGTAGCGTATTTTGATAGCCTCGGTCGTGAATGAGGTTGTATGCCAAGTCGTTCTAACTGTCCATTCGTGCCATTTATTGGTTTTGCATTGCTAGTTTCAGCTGAATCTGCAAATAATGTTAATCAATCAATATACTTAATTACAAAATGCACAAAATTCAATATCAATTAAAGTATGTAAAAAACCAATGATAAGTCTTAAGCCTTTATAATGTTGATTTTTCAAGTTTATTTTCATAATTTGATTTTTGCAAACAAAACAAACTACTTGTTTTAATCAAATAAGAAAGAATACTCATAAAAGAAATATAATTCACCATCTTCCTCATTTCGTCTAATATAAAAATCACAGTTTGGAAATTGTAGTCTATGTTCCTGTTCGGGATCTTTTCCAGGATGCCATTTTCCCATAACACCTTTGCAATACACACATTCAACCTAAAATTGTGAAAAAGTTATTATCTCTTGTTCTAATCATACAATAATAAATAATGATCGAGTAAATTACCATATCAGCTTCTCCAAGATAATAAAATCCAGCATTTGCTAATTGTTCCGGAGTAACTGGTGCAGAATCCGGCCAATTAACAAAGGACTGAAGACGCTGCGAAACTCGTCCATAATATTGCATATAATTACTGTCATCACGTTCATTCAATTCTTGTGCATTGTTATTTGTACTATTTAAAGGCACATTTGCAGTCGACTGCGGATCAACGACAAACGGACAATCGGGTCGTGCTTGTCGATGACGCTCCAGCGCATCATCACTGACGTTCCAGTCGTCGATCACGACGTTACATTCAAAGCACTTTGTTCGTTGACCTTCTTCGCAGTAATAAAAGCCAGCTTCAGCAAGTAGTGCCGCGGGGATGCCACTCGTTGGCCACGTGGAGAAACTTGTCAGTCGATTTTCCTCGAAATTCATGATTCTTAGAGAGTCAAATAATGTCGTTTTTTCCCGAATGAAAAGTAAGAAAAAAGAATGTAGAAATTATACAAATAAAGTAAATAAAAAAATTATTTAAATTTATAGTTGAATAAATGATTTGGTTTGTCGACAAAAATGAATAATGACGTATTTTGTTTGTTTAAGATACTGCATTGTTGGCTGCAATGCAAAACTTTCATCACCGTCTTGGTGACATCTTTCACAATTTCTCAATTACAGTAGCTTTGTTGTTGTTTCGTGTCAAATTCGTTGTTGTTTTAATATCATAAGGTGTGTTTATGATTGAAACACGTGCCCGATTGGATTGTCATGTTGCTAAACACGAAGATTTCTTTTTTCAAATTTTAACGTAAACTTGAATGAACGATAGACTTAATTATTTGTAGACACTATCCTGCTCCGATGTTGACACTTCCGCTAAAATTCGCAAACCAGTTCATTATCGACATGCTCTGGCAATTGTTGTAGGTGGCGCCTTTATGACATTAGATATCAGCTCTATATCAGACTTATTTCGTCTGTTCATATGGTATTTAAAAAGTTGTATGTGTCGGTAGTATCTCAGTGGCCGAATGCAAACAAAATCGACGGCTCCAATAAAAAAATCGTAATTCAGAGTGTCGTTTCTAGAAAATCGTAACTCAAATTTGTATAACGTTATTTGAATGAAGAAAATTTGAGATAAAACTTTTTAAAATGCAAATCGGAGTTACGCCTTTTTTAAGTAGAGCTTTCGAAATATATACAAAAATAAAAACATACATATCAATGGTTCCAATTAAAAAAGTCGTAACTCAGATTTGCATTCTAAAAAGTCGTAATCTCACATTTTCTCCATTTTTCTTCGCATACAAATTCGAGTGCATTAAGACTTAAAATTTAGCGTATAATTTTCTTGTTAATAAATTTTTTTCAATTTTATATTTTATTTTCTTTCATTGATTTCTATTCTTTGACTTTTAAATTAGAAATTTTATAATTTTTAATTTCAATTGTTGTACTAAATTAAATTTCTTGTACTATATACAATTATATCTATAATTGTATATAGTACAAGTGCAGTAAAAGTTATTTTATTGGTGTTAAAAAAGATTCTTAGATATTTGCAAATCATTAAAAAAGTATCACCAAAGTTTAACAACAGAAAAAACCCATTTTGTAGATATTGCAACGTACTGATAACATTTTAAAACATCTGCATTTTTACTTGAATGCAAAAAAAAGATTAAATTATCTTGAATTTGTACAATAAAATAAATGATTATTATTACTCATTTATTATTTAAAACCAATATAATTTGTATATTTATTCATAATTTTATTTATTCATAATCTGATTAATTTACATTTTATTTAAATTTTTTTAAACAACTATTTAAAATTATCATTTTCTATTTTGCCGACATATTCTTCTTTATCATATCTCAATAATAAATGAGATGCCATAATAGAAAAAGAAAGACAAAAAATAAGGAGTGTACGCTGCGCGATGTGTACGTGCATGGAAACACGTCGTAAAACCTAATGTAAACGCAATTTGACACAACTTGTTGAAAGAGAAAATGTTAAATTGGCATGGTACTTCATTAATCAGGTGATTACTGTATTAAAATAGTGTCTATTAAATGGTTGTTGTCCAGTGTCGAATGAATCTCAATCAAAACAATCAATTGAATTAAAAGTACAAAACTTAACAAAAACAATGGGCAGAAAAATTGTTGCTGAAGATTATTTACTCAATTATTTGACATCGCTCGTCAGACCAGATGGATACACAATTGGATTAATTTTGGGACAGGTTTGAAGTGATTTTTATCATTAAATACACCTTAACAGATGGTTCATAAAATAATGTCAATTAATTTAACATAAATGGAAAATAATGCTTAATAATAGATGTTAAAATTTAATTATGAACAGAAGTTGCATGTTACGTATACACAAGATTAACTTCATCGTTTTTTTTGTTATTAGTGATTAGCGATTATTGCGTTTAAACAAAATGCCTAATCATGTATTAAACATTGCACATTTTTATAAATAATAGATCATGTATTTACGTATACGTTAATATAATAAAATACTTGTGTTAGATTTTGTTAGTTTTTCATTACTTCATGATATAATGCAGGTAAATCTTGTTAAACTGTTATATATACATTATTTATACATTTACAGAGTACAGAAGAAGAAGACTTTGTTTTTCATTTAGCAAAAACACCCCCACCTGCAATTGAAGATATTATTGGCAATAATCAAAAATATTCTAAACGAAACATCGATGATGATGATGATATAGATAAATACGTAAAATCCATACACAGCTTTCCAGAAAGCTGGATTGCGGAAAATGCAAAACATGTAAGAATATTCAATCATTTGTTAATTTTTGTTTATAATGTTTTGGCTTATGAAAGAAATTTATTAATATATGCAGGTAACGAGGATGTTGCCAGGTGGAACACATGTACTTGGAATATTTATCGTTAGTCCTGGTGATGTTTTTTCGGACAACTCTCAAGTTCAAAAGCTCCGATCTATTTTGTTGGCAATTTATCGAAATTTAGGGGTCAATGAATATCTTTATGGCAACAACGTGCATGAGCATTTAGTGTTGAATTATAATAGCATCACAAAAAAATATAACTGTAAATCAACGAACATTAATGAAAGTGGCATTTTCAAACCTGCTGACTGGAAGTTCCAAAAGAAGGCCACAAAATGGCACAAACTGGAAACAATTATTGACATGGACCGTTTATTTCTTATACCTGTAAATGATAAAAAGCCACGATCTTTAAAAAATCAATTAGAGGTAAAATATTACCGATATTAAAACAAAACGTTATAATTCAATAATAAAGAAAATGTAAAATAAATATCTTTTAATTCTAGGACATGTTAAAAATCACCGCAGAATTAGTAAATTTAGCTTTGGTAATGATTGATGATTTTGTAATATCGTCTGAGGAAACGTTAGATGCGATAGCAAAGTTACAAAAAGATAATAAAGACTGTAAAGATGGAAACGCAAAAGATAATATTAAACCATTTCAAGTTGGTTTGTACATTCCTTGTGTAAGTATTTGTAATTTTACATAACAATTTTTAATACAATTTTTAATTACATAATAATTTATAAAATATTATGTTAAACTTTTACATACTATATTTTTTTATTGAATAAAACAATGGACATCAATCATTTTACAGAAATCAGACCAGAATTGTTCAAATGTACAAATGACTCATTGTAATGCTTCAATGAGATTGTTGGGTCAAATAGTTAGTCGTACTTTTGTTCATCAAAAAGCCACGATGAAAGAAGTTAGTACAGCAGTTAAACAGGATATTATAAGATCTTTGGCTAGTAGACTGGAAATGCATTGGGACAGTTTAATTGAAGAAGAAAATGGTTCTCCAGAAGGTATAGTAAAATGTTGTATACATTAAATTTAACTCAATATGATGAATTAATTAAATGAACTTCTTAACTTAGAAATAGTGTTTTAATATTGTATTAATAAAATTGAATAGATAATGTAACATATCACGAACCACCAAGAAGAGTACTTGTTGAATTACCCGAAAGTAAAGTTACTTTATCAGATTACTTATTTCCTGGCGAAGGTGCACAAGAAGCTTTGACGTCGTTGCAAGAACTTTTAGACCTCCAAGTTTTAGAATGTAATATTCAAAAAGATTTAGAACTTCAAGTTGGTAAGTAACTAATTTAAATATTTTATTTTCTTTTTTATTAATTGATCAACTATAAATAACGAATTTTTTGTTAACAGATGCCCCAGAATTTTACAGTCAAAATGAGATGAACGTTATTACAGCAGAACGGTTAAAAAGTGTCGTTGAAGACAGTGGTATTATGGTATACTTTGTATTTTTCGGTGTTGCATTTGTTGTCGTAATAGCTGCCATTGTAATTTATCAATTGAATCAAAACTAATAAAAATGAATAAAATAAACAAAAATTACACGTTTTTGTTTATTTTATTGATTCGTTTAGTCATGTTGTCCCAGGTGATGTTTTATAAATATACTTACAGTAATCAATTATTTTAATTCTACGACGTTGTTTATATTTTTCCAGGGAAGAACAGTTTTGCATACTTTGTTAAAATTTCATGACATATATATTTATAAACTTATTTTAGGTATTTTAAATGCTCATAAATAGTCTAAATGAATTGCATTTTTATTAAATTGCGGTACTGACTTCATATGTATGTTCACTCCTTCTATTAAATCGACCTTTCTTCATTAGAATTCGGTACTATTGTGTACAATAAACAATTGTATACAAAACTATTTTAAAATTACGATTTATATGAAATGTTTATTACTGAGAATTAAAGACATGCAATTTAAAATATTATTTTATATTGTATAGAAATAATAACTATTGTTTAGAATTGAATGAAAAAAACGAAATAAAACAAAAAATGTTAAAGAGATGTTATAATGAAATGAATGCACGTATAATATATTTATTTTTATAAGGTGTATTTGGGTCTTAAGAATAAAAAAATCAACATTTGATATATTTTGATAGTTCAAATTAACTTTTTTCTATATTCAATAATCATATATTTTCTGTAAAATTTCGCAAATATTTAACGGTTTCTGTCATATCATTCATTCATAATTACATATTATCAAAATTACATTCCACGACGGTGTAATATTGTAATTGCGACGAGATGTTATTTGCTTTCTGTATTTGTATATATAATATATATAATATAATTTACAATAGTATTCATCACTCATAGTCTGTACAAAATTATGCATATGTATACACGCATTTTGTGATTTGGGAAATAATTAAACAGTTATTCCTTTAAGAAAAAAAGGCATTTTTTTTCCTTCGTCTTAATTCGACTGAAACCGTAGTAAATAATAATTCGACTTTTGCATTTTCAAAGCACAGGTACGACCATTGCATGTTCTAGTCTTAAGACAGTGTTAGCTTGTGTTCGCATATAGATTAATACATGTATACAATTTAAGAAATAATTATAACTGCAATTATTAATGCAGAAGTTTACCTTTCAGTGACATATACAATTTCAGTTTTCCTTGCCTTTTGGAATAATATATTGACTTTAACACACAAACCATTAAATGTTTTAAGAGAACAGTTTATTGCATGGTGAAACATTTATTTGAATAAAAATAAGAATTATTCTAAATTTTCTGATATGAATCAGAAAAGCTGCCCTTACGTAAAAATAGTGGTGAAATGTACCTCCACATTATCGCTTTTCATAACATATAATATATTTACTATACAATTTGGCATTTCTGTTAAATATGTAAAGTAACAAAACATAGTCTATATATAAGAGAGACTTACTTCAATTGTTAACTAGTATCATTGACAAATTGGGATACAAATTTGATGTTGTGCGAACATAAATAACTGATGTTAACTACAAAGAAGCACCAAGTATTTTGTTAATTTCATAATAAATAATAAATATTTATACATATGGCGATAAAATCAAATGCACTATGAGGTATTTCCACGTATGTATGTACTATAAAATTAAAGTTTATGTAACATTTAATATTAGTAACATAAAATACCTTATAGCATATTAATCCCATTTTGTCTTATGTACAAAATAAATTTAACTTTCAAGTATGTTTTTATGTTATCTTTTACAATATATGTAATATATATATTGCCAATAAATTATTGAGCTTATCAAAAGTGAAATGCAAAAGAATAGAGATGATATGTGAATATCGTAATTCGTCTGATAGTATTCAGTTTAAAGAGACTGAAATTTGAGCATCTAAATATTTATTCAATTTTTTTAACCGAGCAACGATTTTATATATGAACACTGATTCTACTCACAAAAGCAACATCTATAAGCAATTCGAAAAATGTAGACACTTACTGATTGATTCATTAAAATAACAGATTTTTCTTTCATTCATAACTTTCAATAATTGGATTGTATTTCTAAAAAATAAGAAATTAATAAAAAGCTTACTTTTTACTGTTAATTCTTTGTTATAATACAATATGTAACTTTTCATCATGAATATAAAATTAATTATTGTTTCAAATAAAAAAATAATAATAAATAAATCATATGTTAGATGTCAATTATATATAAAACCCACGAAAAATTATAATTATATAATAATATATAAAAATTAATCTAAAGACGAGAAACAAAACATTTCGAAAAAATTATCTTTCATTTATAAATCAATTTCGTTGCTAGCGAGGCAGTGTTCTAAACGTATTTCAATTGTGCTTTTTCTTATTCTTATATATTTGAATTATCTTCACCCTGGGAAACTTGTAATTCAAAAACTGCTCAGTCGAATAGAACGTAACGAAAAGGAACTATTCTATTAAAATGAGAAAGAAGAACAAATGATGTCACCATTTGTAGATTTAATATAATTTGCAGATGACATAGTTCATGCTTCTATCGCCTGATAATATAAATCGTATTCTTCTGTATAAATTGTTTATAATACTTTTTCTATCGCTGATCTATCTATGTACATGTATAAACTTAATCCATTAAAATTAATTTAAAATAACCTACTTGCGATATTAATTGCAGTCTTTACACTGTACAGGATATTATGATTTGCATAAATTAATATTACTTCAGAAGAAATTGTTCATTGCAATTACGTCGGAAATTTGTAACAAAAATATACATCTGAATCCGTGATTGTACTCAAATTATTTCAAATCTATATCAGAAACGTAAAAAAGGAATAGAGAAACAATCATCAATCAGTGCGTGAATTGAGTTAATTGTCTGCAGTCTGAAAATACGCAACTAATTACAATTAAACAGTACAATAAGCAAGTCTGATTGAATCAAAGCGAAGAAGACTTGTTATTATAATTTGTTTTAAATATACAAAATATATTTATGAACATGAAAAAAATAACAATTGGCGATTTAATTTAAATTACTACAGCAATTATTTTGTCTTTTGCGTTAAAATACTGATCGAACATAAATTTAACCACATTTTACTCTACAAATACAACATATAACAATGATGGTAAAACTTTTGTATCGTAATTTCATAAAATGCAAAATAAAAGCAGAAATGATTAATCATGTGAACTGACTGTAGCATAAAAAATAGTCAATTAACACTAAGTATAAAATTTGCCCAAAAATAAAGAGAAATAAAAAAATATTCAACAATCATAATTTCGTTTTGAATTCGATGCAATTTAATTAACACTGCACATAATTTCCTTTTCTTTTCTGTTTAACCGCAAATAAAAATAAAACAAAACGTTTAAGATATGCAATAAAAATAAAAAAATTCAGAAATGGATTGCATATTTTAATTTTGCTTTGTTTTCTTTTTCTTCTTCATTCATTCGTTAATTAAACAAGAAAGTGAGATGAAAATTATGTATTTTTTGTTAATTAAAGACGAATTTCGTTTGTAAAGTTTAGTATAATTGAAATCAACTGTTTCAATGAACCGATTCCACGATAATCAGGACTCTGTCGAACGATCAGACAACATTTTAATGAGACCAGCTTGACTGCTTCGACTCACACTGGATTCTTCCAAAGAATCGAGATCTAGGGCCGATTCGATCATTGTTGTGTCCTGCAGAAGCTGAAGCTTTGAGGCTGTTAAGGGCGTAGACACTGTGACCGTCGGCATGGAAATGTCTAGGGGATTCGGCACCATCGTATTGTGCTGCGGTGGTAACGGCGCGATCTCGTCAATATCTATTGGTACGATATTTAGCGACGCTAAGGGCATCTCATTACTCACAAGGTGGCTCACACTATTCGTTGTGCTACCTAAAAATAGGGAAAAACGACAAAATTAATAATATGAATTATTGAAATAATTATTATATACATTATGTATATAGTAAATGAAATTATTCTATATTATATGATAAAAATATATTTATACTGCTTATGCAAAAATATACGCTAATAAAGTAATTAATAATATAATAATATAAATAATCTATAATATTACATAATTTAACATAGGAAATGTTACTATATCTATGGACATATTACATGCAATGAAGCCAAAATTGTACGATTAAATAACAGAAAATTCAAGTCTCTTTTAAAACTACAATTTTAGCGTCGAATTTTATGATGATTTTGGATTTTTACAGTACAAATTGATTGAAGTATTATATAATAATTATTGTGCAATAAATTATGCTACATAAATAATTTTGTTTTATTTTTTAAATAATTTTTGGGACTTTTATATGCTTTAATATAAAAATTAAACATAAATTAAGTTTTAAAGCATACATGTCATAGTGTAGAAAAAGTGTTCAAACATGAAAAATGTCAAAGCAATTCTTTTAATTATAAAAGTAAAGTTTGCAATATAATTCACTGAAATTAAAATCTACTTTATGCATTTTTTAATCTGAAACACTTTGTTGGAAAATTTCGAAATTTTGTTCACAATGAGTGGAAACATTGGTGTGAATAATGAATAAGTTGCTAACAGTAATATACTTCTACAAATATTGGTTTTAAAATATGATAAAATGATGAATAGAAATGACGTTTCTTTATTTTAATTATGCATACTTATACAAAAATGAACATGGAAATGATAATAATAATCGATCCTGCAAGAAATATACTTTGTTACTTTAAGTATACATTTGTAAATGTATACAAATTGCAAAACTGATAAGCTCAAATAGAAGTCGATAACTTATTTAAGGACAATTTAAAAAACAAATTTGTTTTCAATAGTTAAATTGCAATATAATTGCAACTATATTATAACAGTTAATTGAAACAAAATTTGTCAATTCATTTAACCAAATCCCGACTTTAAGGATCATTTGTTGAACAATTTATTTAGGACTAATACTTAGAAACATATGTATAGTGTTTATTTTACTGTACAGAAAACTTACCGAATCGGTATGCACCGAATCCTCAATTATTGGACGATATTATAGATAACAAAGAAACAATATTGAAATTCAGTTTTATCATTAAAATATATATTTAGCCACAAAACATTTATAATGTGCTATCGTCATATAAATATGAATGTCAATAAATGTTATAAGAATTCAATTAAATATGTACTTAATTTGAAATTATTAAGTTTCCAGTTGAAATGAAAAAAGGAAAAAAATATTCCAAATATATCAATGTGTTCTGTCATTTTATGTAAATTATATTATATTGATTTCAAAAGTCGGAAAAATTTTTCCATATCTATATGACAACGAATCATCGGTTTCGTTTTAATTTTTAACTTGGAAAGAAGCTATTAATTTTATTATTAGTTATTACTATTTATTTTACACATATATTCGTATATCAACAAAATTAATCAAAAGAGGAGTTCATAAAATTGAATACGAAAACTATACGCAATATTTTTTTATATACGAATAAATCTTTATAAATTTCAATAATACATAATTGTAAGTTATTTTAACAATATTTATATTATTTCGTCATAATCATTAATTTTATTACTGTTATTATTGTTACTTTACAAGTATTTCAAATTTTACTCAAATTTACATTTTATCACTAATCTTCTTGCAGGAAAATATGCATCGCTGTTTAAGTAACAACCGAAACAGAAGATAAAATTAATGATACGACATTTTCAGCTAAATGAATAACTGAACTCATATATTCAAACGTAATGAATAATTAAATGAAATTCATTCTCATTAATTTGCTAATTTAAGGATACCTTCACTCATGTAAGGCAAATGTATCCTTAAAAGATTTTCATTTGTAATTTTATAGTGTTTTTTTTTTATTATTTTAGGTTGTTTAATAGTGTACTTAGAATATTGATAGTATTAAGTAATTGCAAGTTTACTTAAATTCTATGCAAAATAAATATATAAACCACCAGTGAATTAATTAAATGTTGTAATATTCAAATAGTTATTTTATATTACCAATTAAAATATCAAGCAAACTCCTAATAGTTTCGGAAGTTATTATTTTAAATTAATAACTTAAATATTCATAAATAAAAATAAAAAAAGATATAAGATTTTTTTTCAATTTTTCTTTTAAATACAATTAGAATATAATAGAATTCATGTAGATCATCATATAATGTAGATGAACATTTTGCATAGAAATATTATAATGTAAACTTAACAAGTAACTTTGTGCGCTATGTATATTATGTATTTATAGCATATATATACGATAGGATATAAAATTTTAATTAGTTTCAAATTAACATTTATAATTTGTCGTAAAAGTTTTGTATATATCATTTTTAAGTAGTAGGCACATTTAATCGTAAATGTTCTTGTTTCCCTCTTTTTTCATGTTTTATAATTGAAAAATATCTTTGCTCTTTAACTACACTTAAGTCTTGTGGAGGTTCTTTAGCGCATAATGATTTGCTGTATTGATGAAGTTCATAAATTTGAAAAATTAAACAATTCATTTTAACCCAAAGAAATTAATATTCGAAATGTTTGAAATTAAAAATAATTTCTTTATGTTGAATTGAAATATAAAATAAATGTATTGATGGAAAATGATTTGAATTTTATATTTAAAAAGAATATATTTTATCTTTTAAATTGTTTGATCTTAATTTTGTCAATATATAATTTATTAGTTTGAGTATATATATATACATTTTATATACATGTTTACGTTTTCGTTTATTAAGTGATACATATGTACATCAAATTTAACATATATATGTAAAAAATTACTTTTTTACATGACTTAGCTTTTACGTTGTTGTATGTTAAAAAAATTCTGTTTCCAATATAAAAAAATACAATTTTTTCGTTTCTTTTTCTTTCTTTTTCATTTATTTTTTTAATTTGTTGATAATAAATTTAAAATTTGTTCAAAAAATTCGTTGATCTGAAACCAAAAGAATAAATACTTTTGAATGTTCAGTCGAAATCACTTTGTTTTTATAATTTTTAAGTAATTAAGTCAAAATAAAATGAGAATTTTGTTTGTAAGCTTAATAAAAAACATGTTATCAAATTAATATTAATATAAAAGTGTGTATATCTTCGTGAAACTGATGAATAGTATACTGTTATACGTACATTGAGTCTCCGATTAAAGTTAATTAGTTATGTTATATTATTTACGAATTAATAAAGGAGATAAGGACTCTATATAATCTCAACAATGATAAATATATATAGAAAGATGTGGTGATTCAACAGTTACTAACAATATTGTTGTATGTCTTAAACCTACGTGTTTGAATGAAAAATGTCTTGAAAATTTGAGTTTAATATATGCCATCACGTTTGAAAACTATTCTTCTTCATTTACAACCCGTTCATTGCTTTTCTTTTCTACTTAGTCATAACTATTATTTCAAGCAGATACGTAAATCAGTTGTAACGTTAAAAAATATGATCAAATAATGGCATTTAATAACATTTATTTATGAAGTTAAAATCAAGACAGAAAAACGTATAAGGCACGTATTTAAAGAGAAATAAATAAAAGCTATGTTAAATTAGAACGTTTTCATAATGATTGTTAAAATATATATTAAATATATATATATTAAATATTAAAATATATAAAAATATATCTTAAAATAAAATGTTAAATAATATTTCGGAATATAAAATGACTAGAAAAATGTTTCTGCTTAAAATACAAGTTAAACGAAAGAATAAATCAACAATCTTAGCACCCTTTTTAATTTCTCTTCTCCACTACAAAGAGACTATCCTCAATTTCCTTATTATTTCATCAACCCGCCTCCCTTTCAAAATTTGACTAGTTTTAAAATGTACATTCTTCGAAGCTATCCTTAGACAGCCTCATTATCACTCTCGTCTTCGCCCATGTACGAAGTTCTATAATCTTCCGCAACTTGTGAATCCATATATGCGTTCGGACTCGCCAGCAAGCCCGAGCCAAACTTATTCACGACCAGTTCAATAGCCGTCTGGCCGATCATCGGAATGCCTATACCCGGCAGAAAGTTAAATGCAGACGGTGTGTACTTATTTGTCGTATGTTCGGCGCAGCGTAAATTATTGTACTTGGTTGCGTGACGAGCAACAGATGGTTCTTCGGGATACTTGCGTGGTGCTGAATACCTGCGCATCTCGTGAAACGACACGTCCGCATAACGTTGCGGATACTTCATCGCGTGGGCCATTTCGAATGAATAATGACTGCGATTGTCGTAAAGTAAGCCACTTTCGGAGCAACGTTGATACTCGTCACGACATCGTTGATGGTATCTTTGCAGATTTTCCTCGCAACGATATGACGAGTACTTTTGTTGCTGTTGCTGTTGCGGTGGCGGTGGCGGTGGTGGCGGCGCCATTGAATGCATTTCGTTAAGTAAAGGATTGTGTACCAAATACTTGTTGTTATGTTTCGCTGAGGAAGTGTTACTATCATGATTGAACAGAACGCGCGATGGCGCGTTATATTTTGGCTGATGATAGTAGTCGCGCGTTGTCGTGTATTGTCGCGGAGTATAGATGGACGTTTTATCGTCGGCAGACCATCGAATAAGCGTCAACTCACCATTCACTGACTCGACGTGGGGTGAATTTTGCGCACCATTGGACACCAAATTGTTCGTTGCGTCCGATAGGTCGACGTTGCTCGCGCTCATAGGCAATGTTGCAATACCGTTAGGTGGTTGGAGTTCATCATTGATTGCTTTGTACTAATAGCAAAACAATTAAAGTTAAAATCTGATTATATTTTAATATATTAAATTAAATGCATCGACTTTTTACCTGTGGTTGCATTATTTGCACAGTGCCGTATGATTTATTGTTTATTATTACATCCTCGCCCATCTTTTCTTGCTCAGCTCGGTATTCTGGCGTCACTATTCCTCTACGATCTGTAATTGAGAAATATTACGTTTATTAGTTTAATAGAAAAATGTGGTGATTGAAAAGAGAAAAAGTGAAATTTAATCACCAATGAGACTGGGCGTGGCAGGACCGCATAAAACATAAAAACAATTTCCGCATATGTTGCCCTGACTGTAAGGATTGAAACCCTCTTGCGTTCCTTTCGCGAAGGAACCTTTTAACTGAAATAAAAATATAAAACAATAAGTTTTTTTTTATTATTTCTTTTATATTGTATTTTGTATGTTGAAAATCGGCATTTGTTCGTATCGTATTATTTGTTTTTGTATTTGAAATTTCGAAAACATACGTCTTCATTGGTTGTTTGATTACTGGTTGTGAGGTACGTATGGAATCCCGCGAGTCCCAAAATACTCCAAACAGAGAAAAAACATACTGCACCAACTATAATACTTCCTGGAGATAATCTGACGGCATCTAAAAATGGTCTGTCTTCTCTAGTAACTGAAATAAATTAAAATTAATTAGTATGCAATTTAGACGAAATACAAACTATATAAACAAATATGATTTTAAAGTATATTTCTTACGCATTATAAGGTGAGTAATGGCACAAGCAAATATAAAAACACATAAAAACGATAAAGACACTATAAAGGCATAGAAAAATCTGTAGTTTCTTCGTCCAACGCAGTTTCCTACCCAAGGACAGTGATGGTCAAATCTCTCTATAATAAAAAACATTTCCAGAAATAAGTCAGATGATTTTAAGTTAAAAAGATATTATAATTAAGAATATCTATTTGTATAAAATTGATTATATTATTTTGACATTTAAGGAAAAAGTTTTTACGTGTAATTTGAACAAGGAAAAATTGATGTATTACCTACGCAATTATCGCATATACTACAATGTGATGCTCTTGGTGGTCGGAATATTTTACAAGTAAAGCAATATTTGAGTTTAACTGGTTGTCCACGTATGAGGACCTCTTTCGTACGAGGAGGAGGTCTGTATGTTGGCGAATTACCATTGTTTGGCACTTCTGTTAAATAAAGCAAATAAATTTATGAATTATAGATATGTCTGAACAAATCGATTATTTTATATAATAATTACCAATTTGTTTTTCTATATAGGCAGCTTCATCTGATGTTGCTCGAGGTATAACTCCAGGATCACTAAAACTTGTTCGAAATAATGCCGACATAACGAAAATAAACAGAAGACCGCCAACGACAGGAATCGCAGGAGTTATGTGTACTGCCAAAAATGGACAGCTGAAAATAATAATAAATTCATTCAGATTATGTATCATATAATAACATAAATTGAAAATGTACATTGTTAATGAGATTGGATAAGCTTACTCAAAAGCAAAAAATAGACCACTTGTCCCAGCTATTAGACAAACTGTGACATAAAATACTCCAGTCTGCGGAGCCATCATGACTCTTCCATCACAGCAAAATCGGTTCCTTCCAGGGAAAAGTTCCCATTTTCTTGTAACGTGCGGCATTTTTAGGGCAAAAATCACTTCCCGATTTTGTTTAAACACCATCAAATCTCGAACCTTTTTAAAACAAAAATGTATCTGTAATGTAAAATACAAATACATCATAATTTTATTCATTTCAATACTTTCATTACATCAATATATTTAAGTAATTGTTTATCAATTACTCGACATGAATATTGTATCTTCTACATAATCTGCGTATAATTTTCCGCATGTTCCAGATTTATAAAAATTTAAACTTTACTTTGTAAAGATTGTATGTATACTTGACGATTCTTAATAAGAAAACTGATTACGAAATCATGGCCCTGACATTAAATGGTATACAAAATTTTCGAACAAAAAAGATTGATTGCCATAATTCAATTTATCATTGTCTTTTTTGTAATTTAATTAAAATAAAAAATTATACAAGCATAAATTCAGAATATTAATTTAGGATTATTACTTAATCTTTATTTAATCTGAATGTTTAGAATGTAAAAATACATAAAATTATAATTGTATAATTTTCTTTGTAAAGTTAAATTTTGTATATATATATATATATATATATATATATATATGTTAAAAAATAGATATGACA
>JABFPJ010000402.1:0-42857 GCA_022817425.1 Gryon sp. ZL-2020 | reverse complement strand
GTATTTGAATGCCTACGACAGGCATATTTTGTAGGTAAACATATATAGCTGTGGACATTTTTGTTTATATACCTACTGGCAGTCATAAATATGCCTGTGCAAATTATATTTGATTTTCAGTGTAGGCCGAAACGTATTTTATAAAAAAAAAAAAAAAATAGTAAAGTTTAGTCAATTTGTTTTTTTCAAGTATCACTAACATTTTGGTCAGTACCTATTCTAGGTTCAAAAGGTACGATCCATATAATCATTTCAGAGGACAATTTGTCCCTTGATACTAGTTATAATTTTTTGGTATTTTTTGAATAGATGTATAATCAATAGAAAAGAACAGTCAACTATTGTGTGTTCGACATCAGCGGGAATTTGTGATGCTAACATTGCTTGTTTATCTTGTGAATTTTGAACTGACACACATGTAATTAATTTTGTTTAATTAATATAATATCTATTTCTAGTAAGTTCATTTGTTAATGCGATTTTAATTAATTTCTGAAAAAACGTTTGCAAACCTCTTTTCCCACACGATCGAAAATATATTTTCAAAATATATATAAAATATATTTTTCTGAAAAAAATATATTTTCGGCAAGAAGTTATATAAATGACATATATTTTTTATATATTTTCTAAAATATATTTCTAAAAATATATAAAAAATATATAAAAAATATATAAAATATATATTTTTTATATGTAAAACGGCAAGAAATTATATATTTCAAATATATTTTGAGAAATATATTTTCGTTCCTGTGGGAATAGCATTAAAATTGTTAAAATTAACACCAAAACAGTTGGATCCTCAATAACTGTTATTAACACTATATAATAAAAAGAAAATCAAAGAAAAGTACTTGTCATCACTTCGTTCAATCTCAACTTCCACTATGCCATCGGCACCCTCATTCCAGGCAGCTAATAAAACCATCTCGCGGCAGATGTTTAGAATCCATCTTGCTCGCGTCATGACGATAATCAAGTTGAAGGAGCGGGTAATATCGGGGCGTAAATAAACGTCGAATATGTGAAATTGTGAAGTGGAATTTTACATGCGCAGGTAGAGGCTGAGATTACTGGGCTACTCAGTAAGCGGAGCAAAATCGACTGGCAAAGGAAAATAGTGCCAGACACCGGGAAATATGCGCTTAAACTTGCTCACACGCAAGCTTGTTTCTTTCTCTTTCTACTTGCAGAAGAGCCGCCAGACGCATCGACACAGCACATAAAGTCTCGTTCACACACACGCGCGGCTAAAATGCAACCGTGTATTGACAACAAGCCGGTGCAATTACGCGGGGCAATTTTCGTCGTAATTTTCGACGTGAAGCAGACAGAGAGAGAGAGAGAAAGGAAGGGAGTGAGCGTGTGTGTCAGACAGACAACGGGGGCGTGTGCTCACTTTGCCAGCTACGATCAATCCATTAACAACAGCTACCTACTAACTACGTACGCGTGATAATCTGACGCGCGACAAAGGGGTCGGTTCCATCTAGCAAGCCTATTTGCAGCCTATTACTGACTTATCGAAAATCGGGCCAAAACGTTGCGCACGTTATACGTTCTTGTTATGTACGGTCATTATACGACAATAAGTCACGCCGCGAAACGCAGGTGTGATATACATCCGCGTTCGTGACCAAAAGCTTTTCGTGGTCTGTGCAACGGAAAGATCCCACGCAGATCGAAGCTACCACCGCGCGATATCCAGCTGCGCGATCCAACGCTTGCAAACAATCGTGACCATTTAAGTTTGGTCGACTCAGAGGGAGGTGCTTTGCTTTTGTTAGCCGTGAGAGAGAAAGAGAAAGGCTTTCGAGAATTTCAAACTCGAGACTATGGGAAAATATGAAACGAGACGAACGTTTTGGATGATGACAACGACGATGCCAATGGCTTTTTCCAAGTGGCGTCAGATGGTCGCAAATTGACACAACATCGATGCTTGTTTTGGATTAATCCAAACTTTGGATTGGACATTTTATTCGATTGAATTTGGGTTGAGCATTTGCTTTGTCATCAAAATTACGAAGTTACAAGGATAACAAGGAATGTTATTCGAATGAAATTAAAGGAAAATAAATTATTTATTTTTAATTGTCTTTTAAGTATTGTAATTATTCAATCTTAAGCTAATTTGCTTATAACATTAAATAAAAGACAAGTTAAATACACACGAGTCATTTTGAATGCAGAATTCAACATGCTATGTCTAAAATGATGGAATGGAATGAATTTATTGTTTCACATGAACTGATTTCGTGAGCAAAACACCTCCGACCAATTGCATTATAACCATTGAAACATGAAATAAAACAACGTTTCATTGCAAACGGAAAGCCACCGACTTATTACGGCTTCCTTTCTACTGGAAAATAATTTTAGGGTAGAAAAACAACCCCTCGAGTACTGAAGTCTGCGCCTACATATAACATCGAACCATTTTAGTATGCATTTCTATTTCCGCAATCTCGGGATATTGCAGTAATTATGTATAGTTAATTTCCTGAACATCTTAATGAAATTCTTGAACACTTTCGACCGCATAAACTAAACTATTTCAACTCTTTCGCTTTTTATAAATATAAAATTATAAAATTCCAGTTTCAAAAAATGCAGTAATTATATAATATTGTTGGCATTATTGTTTCGCATTAATGCCAACAATCTATAATAATTGTATACTTTAACAATATAAAGGGTATTTTGGCATATCAAGAATCTAACACATCAAACTTAATACGAATTGTTATCACAACGATCATTTCGACGCAGAGAATTATGTCTGTAATAATGATTAAGCGATATCCAAGCAGCGTAGACTAATTGTTAAACTATTGAAACGCGAATTATCATGCTTCTTGCTCTTTCTGTTCGTTGCTCTCTGTCGGTGCTACTCATTTTCCCTCCAACCCTTTACCTACACTCTAAAGCAAAGGGCTAAGTGACTATTGCCTGCTCGTACATCAAAATTAATATATAATAGGGATTTCCGTTAACCTGCGGTTCTACAGCCATATTGCGCTTTGCAAAATGGAATGCCACATTCGTTGATCTTGTGATGACAGATATAAGGCTGACCACTGTCTAATTACAAACAGATGTGTAATTTTAAAATGTTGTTGTGGAAAATTTGTTGTGGAAATTAATTAATTTAATTAAACCTTGTGTAATTATGTTAAGATATTGATGATTATGTAATGCAATTATGTTATGCTAAACATATTTTATTTACAAAAAATAAATTTAAAATCAAAAAGTCTCATTTAATCTTTATATATTTATAAAATGTTAATAAAAACAATAGGTTAGTTTGTGTGTGTGTGCAATAACAGTCGTAAAACAATTACTTTGTATAAAACAAACAAATGATGATTATCCAAATTCTAAACTTAAATTTTGTAAATAGTCAACTCGATTACATTTCTTTTTCTACTGTAATGTCCTTTTTTGCAATGATGTCTCGATGCATAATTTACTCACGTATTTCAGCTACTCCACTATTGCCAAGCTTTTGCTTTCCCAATGTACATAAACACAGACACCGATAACAAAAAAAAAGAAAAAAAAGAAAAACTTTCTCTTTTAATGAGAATTAAAATCATCTGCACGCCTGTACGTCTCACACACTACTGTTCGTGGTTTTTTTCTACGTCTATACCGAGATTTGATTTGCTTGCAGACCAAATAACAATAACATAACGACTTTTTTATTTCTGGATTGATTTTTCTTCTTCAAATACAAGTTCTTAATAACAATGTTAAAATCCACACCATTTGTAAAAATACACTGACAATCATAAAACTTAAAAATGTACAATTTTCAATTGAATTATTACTGTTTTTAATAGCATTCTAAATCCATCGGTAAAAAATGAAATTTTACTGTTAAAAACAATAATTTATGAAGAAAATAACGTAATTATTTACTAAAATAACTTTTTACTGTTTTTCACAGCAAAGTTGATGATTTTTTGCCGATGGATTCAGAATGCTATTAAAAAGAGTAAAAATTCAAGATCTATGATTGTTAGTGTAATTATTACAATATATGAATTTTTACTTATACATAATATATAATTATTATATAATTATTACTTATAAATTATAAATATTGGATGTCTTAATATATAAAGCATAACATAAATTATTAAAATATACTATACTATAAAATCTACACTATAGTCATGATTTTATCTATTCTAATATTACACTACTGTTTCTAACATATAACGCGATAAATTTCTAAATTCGAATTGAACTGTCAGAAACTGTCAGCTCTATAGCTCTACCTTATTAATATTCGTGGAGTACTTTAAGGTTCAACGTCAAGCTTTTTAGATAGGCTTTATCTAGCTACATGCTCAGAACACTAACATATTTATAGATATCGAAATACTCTTTTGACACTAATTTTTACTTATACTATATATTTTAGGAAATTTTTCTTGACATTCTATAATTTCTAAAACATTCAAGGAAGTGGTTTTTAAAAGTTATATTATTCTCGTATTTTTTCCAAATGAAATTTGTTATAAATTGATATGTTTATATTTTTCTTTGCTTTGTTGCATACTTCAGACACAGAATTTTGTTCCTATATATCCTTCGATACAAAGTAACTACTACAGCAAAACATAATATATTATGTATGAGTCGTATTTCCACTACGGATTCTGTGATTGTTTATGTTTCAGCGATGTAGTGCTGACTACGCATGGATCTTGTAAGGACATCAGTTCAATTTCTACCAAAAGTAAGATTTTTTCCTCAATAATTTACTTACGATGGCATTTGACACAAAGTATTATCAATTATGTATTATTATAATGAAACTCAAAACTAAGAAAAAATAATTAAAAATTTCTCATTTTTGCATTAATTCTTTTAAATTACAAGATTAAAAAAAAATCTGTAATTTGTAAAGCAAATTTCTCTTAATGCTCGAAAAGTCACAGTTTTTCGTTAATTTTAGTATATAAACACGAAATAGAATTTTACTAACAATTTGACTAATCTAACTGGTAGCTGGAGTTGAAATTCCGTTATCCAGTACGTAAGCCTTTTACGTTAAGTTTAAGTGTCACGTTCGATGTTTACGGATATAATTCTGTTTGTACGTTATGTACGTGTAACGTTAACGAGGTGTTTTTTATCGTCTGCTTAATTCTTGAACTAATAGAATTTTCAATTTTAGAACACGGCAGATTCGATGATAATGTGTTTACAAAATTGTAGGAAAGATGATAACACAACATCAGAGATTGTGATGTTGATGATAAAACATTTGTTTTCCAATCGATTCGAATCATAATTCGACGAAGACCTTTACAAACAAACAGCGCCGGGATTCGTCAGCACAGTAAACTCGGAGAATCTGCATTGCATCTGGATTTTGCCTAATCAAATTTTAACGCTCCAAATAAGCCGAGCCGGCAGGTTTAAGTGATTGAACGAATTCGGAAATAACGCGTCTCAATATTGCGTTTGGGCTTCATAACGAACTGCGATCAATTACCAAACTGCAAGGTTTGAGCAAGCTTTTGCTTTGAGCGAAACTGCCAACAATTTGTTGAATTAATCACAGAGGACGCGCGACTCTGCGGAATTAGGCAGAATCTATCGGGTTCGGGAAGTAGCCAGGTGTTACGTACACTGGTCGATCTATCCTCTCGCGCGTTACTGTCATACTATCCACTGTACACTGACGAAACCAGTTGTCGCTCAAACATCCCGTACCTATCAACGATGCCAATTTCAAGCCCGATGTCCGCCTACAATTTTGACACACTTCCAAATACCAACGCCGGATGCTATTGATTGTAAATCCTATTTGTTGAAACCATTTGAAGTTACATCGTGAACTTTAGATCAATCAAATATAATGACGGCACATTTTCATATTGATAAATTATACGTTTAATGGCAAATGTTAAACAGTCACTGTCAATAAAATCAAAGTTTCACGACTCACAATGAGAACGCATATTTGATTTTCTCTTTGTCATATAAATACAATTGTTGAAGATGTACATACAAATAATTAACTAAGCGAGTTGTTGGTTTTTTAAAGGAAAGAAATATATCTACATTTAACAGTCTGCGAAGACTTTAAAATAAACTTTCAAAGTATATTATACGCAAACTTTTCGAAATAAACTATTCAACCATTTTAATTAAGCGCAACGTAGATTAATATTGTAAAATGGAAATCAAAGTTGAGTAATTGATGGAACATCCAAAGTCCGAATTCAAAGCTAAATGCGTCAATGTTTGGTAATATAATCGAATAATCTACAGCGTGTAAACACGGACAGATGTAATTGTAAGTCACGCGATGATCTTTGATCAATTGTAATTCGTAAAAGGAGTTCATTAATTTGCTTCGAACAAGTTTGTTGATATATACGTTTTCTGTAACAAATATTGTGCCAACAAGTTTCTTCTTCCAATAAAGTCAAGCTTTTGCAAACTCAGATAAGCGTTACTTTCATGTTTATTTTTGCGTCGAAAATGAAGAAATGTAAGATCGACATTTTAAATTAAAATGTCGCACATGAATTTCAGATTTTCTGCACCCAATACAAACTACTGATACAAGGATATTGATAAATGGTTACAGATTTAATCTTCGGGTTACAACTCTGTACCGTTAACTGAACTTAGTCTATCCATACAGTATATGTATCATCATGTATACCTTAATAGCAATATCTATAAACAAGAAACTGCGATAAATTATATTGTTAAGATTATCTTTTCACAATTTATGTACAGGTTTTTAAACTATATCATCCTACATTTTAAGACTACAATTTTTCATCTTACTTATGTTACTTCATAGATATATTATTGATACAAAAGAAAGTCGATTTTTCTTTCTGCATACTTTCTTATGTTTCTAATATTTAATGTTTTTTTAAATAAACTGAAAAAAGTTGATTAACTGGGTTTTGATTTCTATTATTATCATCACCATTAGATCTCAAAAACATCAAGCCACATTACATAGATAGATTGCTAAAGCATGACAAGAACGAATAGAGGTTAGATGATTACACACGTAGACAAGAAGGGAAGAGAACCGCAGTAACCAATTACCAACTGCATTAACATCCATTTCACCAAAGCGCGTCTAAAGTTGCTGTTAAATAAATAAAGAATCATCGAAAGAAGCAAGAAACAATGTTGGAATTGTTGAGGAATTGCGAGCAAAAATTGGTTTCTCAAAATGGAGCTTTTGAAGGGCTTCATTTACCTTATCTTATAGCTAAAAGAAATTCACTTCGATGTTTCAAAAGTCAATCTTCCATATAACGTTACACCGGAGAACCGAAAGTTTATCGACAGCGTATATACGATATTTTCTGCACGAAAACACTGCACACTCTGAGTACACATTTTCTTAGCAAATAGACTAAGAGAAATTTCGCCGACTAAGAAGCTTGCTAATACAAAGTTACACCCGCAAGCGTGACGTACATTTGAGTTGAATTCAAACCAGTTCCTTTTTTTGCTCTTTCTCTCTACAACCGCGATTATTTTCAGACTCCGGAATTACCTCCCTGTTGAAAAAAATCCTTCCAAATGGTTACCGGGCAAATTGTTTGACAAACAATTTTCCGCGAGCGCGTTTTCAAAGTTACGAAATCAGTTTTTCCCAAGTGGACGATTTGATCGGGTTTGCAAAGGGAAAAATTCTACAGTTCAAATCAAAAGGTCGGGCAAGAATATGTATGTTTTGAAGTCAATATAGCTCGCCCTTTTATAATGGAACTTTCGTCCGGGAATGTGAATCTGTGCAATGTAAAATGAATTTAATTAAAGCATAATGATAATTTTTGAAAGCCGTTTGAATACATTTAATATGTAATGCTACTTTATTCATATTCTGCCAACAATTCGCAGAATTTAGTTTCTCTTTTAATTTTTTCATTATAATAAAATGCAATTTATTTATATGCATTTCAGAAGCGAAAAAATATTAAAATATAAGACAAACTTTTTCATATATACTCATGTATAAAAATGTTTAAGTAATTAACATTCGAAAGGAATGTTTCACTTTTCCGATAATTATGTCCATAAAGTGAACTTTTCATTACTCGTCAATGTGACACAAAAATATCAACCATTACTATTCAAACACTTGGCTGACTCTTTTTGTAACGTAATTTTGAAATAATTGATCAATTAAAGTCCATTTACTCGCGCAATGAGACTCGTCGATCAAGAATAACATCGTTACATCGATTTCACTAACAAAAATCAGGAGCAAAGCGTCTGCATTATTAAAAAAAAGAGAAGTCTGGGATGAAACGTGTGTCGACGTCTCGTTTTATTTGCGATGACCCAAACACACGCAGAGACTTTCAATAAAGCATAAAAGACGAGCGAGGTTGAATAGCAATCGCGCACACCTAAATGTAACCTCGTATTTCGAACGTTCCTGTAACTTTGAACCTAACCAGCATCAGACGAGAGGCGAATTTTCGTCTGCTTGCCGTGTTCCTTGTATCTTTAACAATGTGCGATCGATCGCAAAACGAGACGAATGTAATCGCACGCTCGCTTTTCATTTTGTGTCGTGTCATGCTTGGAATATTTTAAGGCCCCGCGTCACTTTACAGAAAGGATTATTAGACAGAAAAAAAGAGCGAAAACTAAACAAAAAAACTCCCACATAGAGAGAAAAGGAAAAAACAAATAGAAATAGGAAAAGAGACGAGACACCACTACCGAAATTCGCAATACCACACCGTAACATCAGAGGGTGTGTTTGCAATTAAAAGTTGGCGTTCAATTGCAAATTGTTGCGCGTCTGTTAGCGTGAAAGTTTTCGAATACTTTCTTTTGACAAGAAAGATGTCAATTGAGTTAGTTCTAATAATTACGATTGTCCTTTTTTGAAATAATTAAAAAATATATTGGAGAGAATCAATTTAAAATGATTCTAAATGACTAATCAGAATCTGATAGGAAATAAAATAATAATCCCAGTTTAATTGAACCTCATAAATGATTAGTGAATACCAATTCGAATTTGTTGGAATGATTTTTCGAGATAAATTAAATTATAATGAGCCTTAAAGCACCATTATAATTTTATCGATCAAACTAAACACTTAAATTTCCTTATTCATCCTTTATCTAACCTATTTGAAATAGAACCACTGGCAAAATTAAGCCATTAGAAACTCAATAGGATAAATTTCTTTTTAAGAGAAAGATTGTTGGCGAATTGAGAGAAGATAATAATTTAGCTAACTGGAATTGCCTTTGTTCTTAATTTCCGGACTTAAAAATTTGTTGAGACTCCGAAAACAATGCTCAGTTATGTCGACGTACTTTAAAGTAATTGAATCTGCCGATAACACGTTCGCTTGATATTGTATGCTCACCAATACACAGTTTCATGAACAAAAGTTCAAATGTGATTAGATCTCGCCGACGTTGACGTTAATCAATCTTTACGGCAAATGTTCTCTCACCGATGATGAAATTCCAACAAATTATGGACACTCCTTCATGCTATTAAACAGTTCCGCTTATCGACCATATACCCACACATATAACGTTTTGCAAAAGTGGATATACAACATCTGTATAGCTACGGTAATTTTTCAAAAATTGCACTCTACCACAAATTGCACGGATATCATCATTTAAAATCAATGCTTCATTTTCAATCATCACAAAATGTCATTGGAGAAATTATTCTGTATCGCTTATTTCGTATTTAGTTTCTCTTTATGTCAAATTTAATGAATTCATGTTTCATTTGTACATTGTAATCTCATAATCCATTAGCACTGAACGATTTCTAATTAATATTTCATAGGACATGCATGATCATGTCCGATTTATATGAAAAGTTTATAAAAATATCAAACAAATTATTACCTGCGTTAATTTAAATTTTTTGCAATTTTTATACAAAAATAATACTCAAAAAAAAGGTTAGCGGAATAAATTATGTTAATTAGCTGTTATTTTTAGCACGAAAAAATCAGCAGTTTTTGTTTCTCAACTTTTTGCATCGTGAAAACTGGATTTAATGATTTAAAATTGTAGTTGAACGGTGAAAGCATCGATTTTCTTGTTACATCTTGACAGCTGACAAGATGCTGCCATGGTAATAGCGGTGAATAGCAACAGTAACAAACACACCTACCTTTTGAGCCTTGCAGGCGGCTGCAAGTGGCAGTACATCTTGCTGATGGGCCGCGTGTCTATCTCGCTGACAAAGTGAGCAGGCCGCTTTCTTGCATTGGGCGCAATAAAAGTTGACGGTCTCGGTGTTGTGTTCATCGCAAGCCGGATTTCCATCGTAGCCCCGTACGCTTTTTCCGCTGTTCGATTGCCAGCTGCCGCGCGGCGGCCCCAAATTGTGCGCCGCCAACGGACCCCGTTTTGGGTGGCAAGATTCTCTGCACGCTTCGCAATAGAGAACCTTTAACAATCGCAAACAAATTTTTCTCAGATAAAATATTTTAGATTTTAGAATCAAATATTTTAAATACTAGAATTCAGAAAATGGACATGATTAAAAGATTGTCTTAAATAATAAATGCAATTGCTTGAAAATTTAAATTAAATTAATTTTGTACTTTCGTGAGATAATGTCGACATAACTTAACAAACTTTTAATGAAAACGGAAAGTTTTGTTTATGAAGATTCGTAAATGTTTACTGAATAACAAAATTAATTAATTTAGGTAAATAATTAACTAAATAGTAATTATAATATGCTAATGTTTAATTAATAGAAAAAAAAACATTTATTGTTCCTCGTCATCTCATTTAATAAACATGATGTAGACACAGTTGTAATAACAATTTAAATAAATAAATAAAAATTTCTCCAAGATTTTACTTGTCATTCAAAGTGTCATCATTGGAAGTTGTGAACTTATGCTTCAGATATTACATAAAATTTAAATTAGTTTTACTAGTTCTTGTCCAATGAAAACGAAATAACATTTTAGCATTCTACCGTAATACCAATATAAAACGTGACAGTTATATTTTGATTGTATTATTTGATTCGATTATTTATAATTTGCTATATTTTGTTATGTTATTTTCTCCTTTTTTTTATATTTAATAAAATTAAATGAAGATGTGCAGATTTAATTATTATTAAGGATTGAATAATCCAATTGTTAAATTTATTAATATACTATCATTATTCAAAATAATCAATATCTATATAATGTATTTTTATTATTATTATTAATTAACACAAAGTAAAACGAAGCATCCATACAAAAATAGCTGCAATATTCTTCCCAGTTGAGCATCTATTAAAACAATCGCTTTTTGTTTGTGAAATCGCACAATAAATTAAATGTCATCCAGTTTTGAAAATCTATTTTTGTCTTGTCTTCGCCTTTCATCTTGCTATTTCTGGGTTTCATTTAAATATGCTGATTGTGTCGAGTCAGCCTTTTAAAACAGTCCATCTTCGTATTCATTATGAACTTCTAATTTATACAAAGCGGAATATTCTGCCGGAACTTTAATAGACTAACAATTTATCGAAAATGTTTTCCATCCGGCGACTTATGAAATACATAAGAAAAGCTAATTTTATCATGTGTATTGCATTATACGACATTTTAGTTCGAAATAATGTAATCTTATTATTTCGCCCAATTAAAAAGTTATAAAATTTTAAATTAAACTGATGTGTCTTAAAAGAATGTATATTCAGATTAACATCTATCATTCATAAATGATTCATTCGTGTGGGAGAAACGTGAAATAATTATTCATATATATTAATAAACGTTCAAAAATGCTTAGTCAACAAAGCAATCACAAGCACCAAAACCGTGAAAATTCGCTCGTTCTCTCTTAGTCCTTGATTTATGGCAATCATAGCAGACAGTTTATTATATAAGTCGCTGTGACTGCAATTTCGCGGAATACACAGAATTCGAGGCTGCAATTGCTCTTAGTTATTCATCATTAAATTCGTTCGATTCATCGAACGTTTCATCTAATTACAAGCACCGAATTATCGACTTTGTAGTCGAATTAGACTGCAATTTATCAATAAATTAAATTACCACTTTGTTATGATAATTTTTCTTTTTCCATTTTCAATTGGCTTTTCTTCTTTGTTCTTTGAGGTAACTTTCACAATGAAAACTGTTGACTAATTTTCAATACGATTTTTCTTTAACTATTTGCCATATGAAAACTACTTTTTCATACATTTCATTTATTTTTAAAAACTTTTCTTTTTTATAAATATCATGTTTTACGTATTGCAACCATATTTTTTAACCATTTTTTGTTCAAATTTCAGAGTCACATAGAAATAAGACCGGAATCATTTGGATCTATTCATTTTACTCAGATGAATCGAAAAACATTTCATCTTTTGCTGTTAAAAAAAAGCCCTATTTCGCTAAATGAAAAACTTGCATCACATATATGACCCTGGGGGTGATTCGTCGAAATGACCCCCGAAGAGAAAAATAACCCGCATTCAAAAAGCCTGGCAGACGATTGCGTTTGAAAACAAACGCGTAAACAGAAAATTTATCTTCGGTCATACAAAATGCATCAGCGCGTATAGCAGATTACCGAAGAAAAATAGTTGTCACAGCGGTGCATAAAAAATGCCGCTTGATGCGACACGACCTGAAGTCGTCGTATATATCTATATATGTATGTGTATATATATACATATGTGTATATATATAAAAGGCCCGAAGTATTTTGTGGATATAAGTTTGAGTTGAAAGGTCGACAGTCGGTCGATCGTGGCTCGAATAGAGATAAAAGTTCGTCGCCAAGATATGTATATATGCCAGTTTGAGGAGTGTCCAAAACTGCGACGAAGTTTGGACGAAAAGTTGCGCAGAGCATTTTTCGACATGATTCTGTAAGTGAGCGCAAGACGTTGGTCGTGTATGGCAGAGACGACGAAATAAGATCAGATAAACTGCTTCGTGGCGTACAGATAAGAACTTCAAATGACACCGACTAGTGCCACTTTGAATAGCGAAAGTGCGCGCGGCTTGAAGAAGCACTCCAATCAAATCAATAAATTGCCCGACGTCGTGTTTCACTGGCTCCATTTTATTCCGTTCGATTGATTCGACAGGCTCTGTCAATTAGGCGTGCTTGTATACTTGTTTGATTATCGTTTCGTATAATTAATAGCGTCATATTTATAGACCTTTTTTCTTAAGTTTCAATTCAATGGCGTGTATGTATAAAAAAAACATTATAAAAGTATTTATAAAATGATTCTGCAAATATTATTTCCAGAAATATCAAATAATCAAAGAAATACTTTGATTTTGAATAAGAAAAATAACTTTGATAAGAAAAATAACTTACAATAAATTACTGTTTAAACAGTAACTTGACCACAGAATTCCCATTAACCGAATAAATTCTGTCAAAAACTGGAAAATTTACTTTCTGAACACAAATTTTTGTTGACTTTTTCAAGAATTTTTGTGCATGAAAAGAAAATGTTTACTGTTTTTAACAGGAACTTTCTTGTTAATGGGAATTCTGTGGTCAAGTTACTGTTTAAACAGTAATTTATTATAAGTTATTTTTCTTAGTGTATGAAGTTAAATAAATAATGAAATAAATGAAGTTTTCAATCATTTTTAATATTAAACTTTGACCGAAAATGTAATAGATTTTAATTAAAATACTCGAATTAGAGTTCTACTATGAGATCGCGAGAAAATGGTACACGCTTAAGCTTTGTAAACGTTGAAAACAAATCATCGGAATGAAAGCGAAAACCAAATTGAGAATGCAATAAAATGCAGGCGTGCATATATTTTGGACAACGCATGAATAATTGCGACTTAATTAGACGAAGAAAAAAAGGTTGACAAACAAGAAAGGCACGAATGTATATTGAGTTCGCGATATGCGGCCAAATTGCGCTCGTGCATCGACGCACATTTATTAGTTTACTCAACAACTCGCACTATTTATTCGCGGTGTTTGATCACCGATTGTAAATTCCATTTGCTCTGTTTATTCGTACAATGTAAAAAATTGTACGCCGAGCGAGAAGGATTCTCACTGCTTTATTTCATTAAACGATGATTTTGTTCAATGAATAACCCATTTCGAGATTCATGAAACGTCAATCTTTTTGGTACGTTATTGTCAAAGCGCAGCGAGTTTTTGCAAATAGTGTCAAGCGACGTTTAATTCCGTCGTGTTTATGCGTAACGCACGACTGAATGGCGATCATTTTTATGGTAATTTTAGTTTCATGATTTTTTAGTTCAATAGACAAACTGTACCGTTAAAAAAGCGTCATAACAAAAAGATATAAAAATATCAATTTATGATATATAAAATTAAACAAAATGATATTATTTATTAAAAAGTTTAATAATTTGTATAAAATTTAACTTAAAAATTAAAAAGTTTAAAATTAAAATTAAATTTTAATACAAGTTTAATAAATTATATTTTAGTATTATACGAAAGTCTTTAAATATCATTTTTGAACATTATTAATAATCGTCTACGTCAATGCAAACATTTTTTTCAATTTATCATCTCATTTCAAATAAACGTTTTGACTTGCTTCGACATTTCTCTCCGTAGATGAAAATAGATTGATGTCAGTCGATTTGGCAGAAAGCACTCGATCCGAGGCAAAGGGAAGTTAATTACCTCGCATTGTTCGCAGGCGACAGTCGCCTCTTTGGGGTCCTTCTCGCACATCTGGCACATAAGCTTTATGTTCTTGGATTCAAGGTACTTCTCAATGATGTGCTGCATTGCTCTGTACTTGGGCAAATTATGTGCGCCACCTTCGTCAAAGAAGACGGTCTTGTGACAAACGGGACAGGACAGACAGAAGGTCGCGCCGGACGGTGGGAAGCCGCCGTTTCCGGGCGTGCCGACGTAACTTCCGGGTCGAGAGCCGGTGGATGTGCTGCTACAAACAACCCCGGAGTCCGTTTCCGATAGTATGGAGAGTTTGTCGGCCTCCTGGTCGGAGCCGGGCGCCGTTGTTGAATCGGCGGTGGACTCCGGCGGGCAATCCGGCGGAGCCTGGGCCTGATGGTTCACCGCGCAGGCCAGACACAGCGAGTGCCAACATGGCAACAAAACCGGCTCCGTAAACAGCTCCTTGCATATCGGACATCGCAGCTCGTCCTCCATCTCGAGCCCCTTTGCACGTGCCAATTAAAATCACGCCCTCACGATTTCAACGCTGCTCATCGGCCAATGCTGGAACAAATTAACTTTAATTACATTTTATTCTTATCTTTTTTACTACTATTTTTGTATAGAATTTAGATAAGAATTTAGTGGAAAATAAAATAGTTTGTATGTCTCAGACTATTGTCTGCATTTTTCTTTATAATATAAGTTTAATTAATAAATTTGAGCTTTTCTTCAGTTGAAAGAATGTTGAATGAAATGAAATATGTTTTTGATAATATAGATATTCACAAATGTTGGAATTAATTACTCTAACAATTTTATCCCCCAACATGAAATTTAATAAATATATCGAGGTCAGGCAAAATTAAGTTGCACGATTCAGACAAAGAATGATTAATGGTTAAAAATGAGATTGAAAAAATCGGAAATACATTCTTAATTGAATTCGAAAAGATTGTTGTAATCAATTATGTTTTTCTCCGAAGTAAAATCTCCGAGCACATGTCAACAAGTTACCCTACGTCAAGTCCCATTCGACAGACTGATTCCATTTTGCCTTAATTTAAAGAACATTGAATCTTAATTTATATATAATCATTGGACAGATCACAAAATTATTAAGAGGGTGGCTTTAGCTTTTTTAGAAATTTACAGAACCATCCAATTTTATAAATACAATGAAATTTAGAAATGTTTAATATGAATGTTGCTTTTATAAAAATGAATGATAAAATGACTATATAATCAAAACAATATTTTTGTTTAATTTAAATTATTTGAACATAATGAAATAGAAAACAGTAATAATATTTTTATGAATTCCTCGTTACGACATATAATTATCATGATTACCACGAACTACAACAGCCCTTAGAGACTAAATGTCTCATCATGAATAACGAACAGAGGTGGAGAACAACTAAATAAGTGGCACTAACAAAAAATAATAGCTTTTTTAATAAACATTCTAATATGTTTTTTCATATATTTCATTGTATTAATTTTTATAATATCAAACCACTATAAATAAAGTCCTTTATGAAAATTATTATTTTTGTAATTAATTCTATATTAGATACTTGAGTAAGAGTAACATCTTTCTTCTTGAATTTTCGCAAAATTAATACAAGACAAAATATCTGAATTTTTTAATTATTACTGTACAGTATGGTTATAAGTTGAATAAAACTAGTAACTTGTGCTCATTTAATATTGAAAACATTTTCTTCTTATTTAACTGTTTAGTATAGAAATTTTTTATACAATCTCAGCTTTTCAATAATTCTTTGACTTATGAAAAAGTAAAATTTTTGAATTATTTAAAAATGACAAATTTTGTTCAATCATGAATAAGTAATTTTCCATAATTTTTCACTTTTTTGAAAGTAAAAAAATTTTTTAATTTTGACTTTTTTATAGTGAAAAAATGTTTCACTCAGTAAATAAGTGAAATTTTCACTTATTTAAATTTAGAGAATACGTCAAATGCATACATTTACAAAAAATAAATATCCTATTAGCCTTATTATAATTAAAGCTCGAATAATTTTGAACACAACGATTATCCTTATTACTTAATAGTTAATATTAGTAGTTTTTATTCATTAATTATGTATCAAATCATTACTTTATTGCAACGTAATAACCTGAGACAAGAGGATCGATTATCTTACATACTATGTTTCTTGCAGAGAATATTGTTGATATTAATTAGCGAACTACCCAAGTGGAAATTCCACAGTATCATAATACATTCAGAAAATGTTTGTTAAGAATTTCAACGAGTTGAATATTTTCTGCATAAAACTTTTGATAAGAATATCAAAGTAATTAATAGTTCATAATAAAATATTTATTTTATATACCTTAATTAATTATTCAAATTTTATTTAAATTTTTCCTATTAATTAAAGTAAGATATTGATATCATTTAATCTTTTTAAAAGACAAATAAATAAATGCAAAATTATGAACTTTAATATGAGTAAATAACAAGAAAAAATAATTCGTCTTTTCTTTAAAGAAAACTTGAATAGATGCAAATTGTGCAAATTGATGAACAATTGTACGTCATTTTATTTTCAAATTTGTTAGAGCGACATATGTTAGTTGAGTTTAAAGATTTATCAGCATAACAGAATAAATTACCACTTCGCTAATGCATTCTTAAATATAATAAATTACAAAAAAAGATGTTACTTTTTTGCACTACCTACAACATCGGCGATAAAACACTTCGCGTGTTGAAAAAGTACAGAATGCCATAATTTATAAAAAAATGTCAAATGTACATTCCTCACGCAAAGTCACGACAAACAATTAATAGTTAACAATTTACCCAACTGGAGAATTATTTTTCCAAGAAATGCTTACAATAAGATGACAAAAGTGAAATAAAAATAATTGTTGCCAATGTTTTATATATTTTGCATTTAACACTTTATCTTTACACAATTTTGAGATAAATTACATGGTAAAGTAAAATTATTTATTGTACTATAATTTAGTGGATAAATTTTATTCGAAAAAAATTAAAATTTGGGGAAAAATATATAAGATCTCAGTAGAACAAACATTTTCGTAAGTTTGTATGCTATTTGTGTTTGAAATATATCAATTTATGAGACTAAAAAACATAAACGAAACTCAAAGGAACACGTAGTCAGCAATAAAATATGAAATGTATGTAACATAAACCAAATTCAAATTTATTATTTGACGCAACAAGCACGTAAATTATGAGTTTTAAGTTAAACCGGAAGAAACTTAAAAAATATGACTATATTAAGTATTTGCTTAGAATGAAACTTTCTGTCAGAGAAATTCTCGAAAGTAATTTGCTTTTTTCTTTATGAATAATAAATACGACAAAAAGACAAAAACAAAAACTTTTTTTGAAAAAGTCATCTTCTGTATGTAACGAAACATAATAAAATTTTTAAAAATAAATTGTTTGATTTTAAGCTTTTGAAGTCCAACTTCGTCTTTTTTTAATGATTTAGTATATTCTTTTTTTCTATTCAAACATACCTGAAAAAATAATGAAGATTTTTAATTAACTGATAAAGTGTTTATATCAAATGCACTCTCGATATTACTCGCCAAAGAGTGTAAATCTTCCAAGTCGTACTCCAATAACAAGGACTTCATATAATAGCTTGGCTTTCCGTTGGGATCGGATTTATTGATTAGCTTTAATGAACAGGAAGTCATGACAATAATATCGACACAAGAAGTTATGAGGTTATATTCGTTGAATTGCACTGTTGACCTAATTTTTAATTAATAGTTTATCATCACATATATATATAGTCTTTATACACACGCACAATACCCGTTCAATTAATTTCTATAAGAATTTAAAAAATTCAATCAAGTTCTAGCTGGAGGCGAAATGAAAATAACTGATGCGTTAAACGTGTATTTTATACAGAAAAATATTTTTAACATTTATTTATTTATTTACATGGATACTGTTTATTTAGATTATTTTCATGTTTTCCAGGTAAAATACTTAATACGAATTAACTAATTTGAAAAAAACATCAATAATAAAATTTTTATCTCTATTTTCCATATTTACCCAATTCAAAGTTTTACTTAAAAATGTAAATTTTAAATTTGTAAGAAAAGTGGTCGTTTATAAATCCTGAATGGCAATTTATTAAATGTTCAAATAAAGTCTTTGAGGTATTTCGTAGTTATTCCATATTGACAAAATATATCCCATAATCATAAAAAACGTTTAAATCCAATTCAGCCTAATCCAGCCTTGACTTCAAAATTCATCTCAAACAGGCATTTAAATAGATAGAAATGTTCATCTTGAACCACAAAAGAATCCTCTGACATCGAGTTTGTACTCGAAGCATGGTGACCTTCTCTGCTAAGTGTTCTTTCTTTCTTGTGAGAATGCAATTCTCCATATTTCGTTCACGGGTGTTTGAAATGTACCGGTCTTTGTGGATGTTAGCGTGTCCTCTGGTTTTAACACTTTTATAGTTAGCTACCTGAGAAACGAGTCGTCTTTTAAATTATACAATGTTTGACTTTCATTATTTTCAGCGCCATCATTTGGATCTCTTTTTTTTGTTCGTCTTTTTTTATGTTTTTCGTCAAACTGTTTAATTAGAACAACGAAACGCAAAGGTATTATGGCACTTGAACAATTCGCGCAATTGAGAATCATTTTGATGATTTGTTTGAACGAAATTGCGGGCGTATGTAAATGACTCCGCGAACCTAGAATGGAGAAAATATTTGACCCTGCTCACGCGCGTGGATTCGATGCAAATTTCATGGAAATCCTGCGAAAACAGTTTGTAACAAAATTGTTGCAAATTTTCCAAGCTTCCGGTTATAGCGACGAATATGTGATATAACGCCACAGCGACGTCAGCTAAGTGACCCGAACATGAGACGAGTTTATAACTCGAGACGCCTTGTTTTTGGATGAAATTTCTCTTTAATTTTATTAGATTGTATTACCACATTGTCGGAAGCGTTAAGAATGACAATCAAGTTTTGTTTAACGTCTTTTATGGTGCTAAAACAAACAATGATTTTTTCAATTTCATTTCTCATCTTACTGTAATTGTATTTTGTTAAAAAACAAATTTTCAAAACAAAAATTAATGCAGTTTCATAATGATTATAAAATGATGAAATTCGTAAAGTAATAATGCAATGAAAACAGTATTCTAAAGTACTTGTTACACTGTTTTTCAACATTTTTCTTATTAGTATTAAATTGTATTAATACATGAACATGAAATCAAATTGCAAAAAATTAACTGCATGTCAATATTAAAACATTAAAATGGAACACTGAAAACGGTATACGAAAGAGCCTTTCATATACTCCAACGAAGAAAAACTTTATTCCGAAAACTATACATTTCCATACACAAAAAGTAAGGCAAAAACTATAGTGAAGTAAAACAAAAAAAAAGTTGAACAAAAAATTCTTCATCATATCTATCTCTTTTCTGTATGCATATCTCACTTTATGTTGGAAGCATTCTTCAACTTGAAACTTCACGTTACATTTTAAATTTGACTGTTTTTAAATTTTTCTTTTTGTTCCCAACAATATCTGTAACAATTGTTTTACGCATGAGCAAAACCACTCAAAAATACTTCAGTATAAACATTGTGAGTCGAACAAAAAAAAAGTTCGTCAGAGCGAGAATGTAAGGCAGAACTTCGAAATGTAAAACAAACAAATCGCAATTGTGCAAATGTGAAAAAAAAACTTCACCTTTCGAAGCGAAACAAAAAGCTGCGGAACTTGTGAAAATTCCAAAATTAGCACGGAGTTATTCAAGTTCTCAACAATAAAGCATGTTTCAATTGCTTTTTTGAATTCGAATTAAAAATGAAGAAAGTTATTTCTGCGATAACAAATAGATTGACCGGGCATTGCATTTGTTAGAACAAATTGAAATATTGTACTTTGACCTAAAAAAGTATATCTTTATTTATGCTTTTATGTTTAATCAAATGCATTTAACATTTGTTCCGGTCATTGATTAACTCGTTTATTGTTTTCTTGCAAAAACATCAAAGTTTCACACCTGATTACTCGACTCATTGAAATGCAAGACAAGTAATCATTCGCTAAATTTAACTAGAAATTCAAGCAGCTAAATTTAATTTTTAGATCAGCCAAATCTAGATGAACCAAATATACCAGCCAGATATGTCTCCTGATTAGCACAATCACCAAATCCCGCAACCACTATCACAGAATCAAGTAACTACCATCTAAGTTTACACTACAAAAACCAGTAATCGATATGAGAACTGAATTGTTTTTGTCCTGTAATACGACTCCTACGAATAAAGATCTATTTCTAAAATTGTACGATAACTCTCAACTTAGATTATTTATGTAACCAAGCGTTTTTGTTTAAAACAACTTTTTTCAGCATATATTAATTATTATTTTTATAAAGGTGGCGTCAATATTAAAAGGGATAAGGAAGAGAACTATCAGATTTCGGTTTATTCAACTACGAAACTAACTGACCTTACTTCCGTATTTCTTCCGAGGTTCTATAATGAACTGACATTATAACGAAAAGCGACTTAACTATGTTTCATAATATTAATTTAAATTAATTTTCTTGATAGTATTAAAGTGATAACAAAATTGAGCATTAATTTTTTTGCAATTACGGATAATTATTTCAATGATATTTAATGTAATTCAAATTACACATTTATCTTGTTTATTAAACAAAAGAAAAGAGAAAAGTTGGACTGAATTTCATTTTTAAGAAAAAATAAATTTTATAAAGATTTCAATACGAACCCGGTATTTATACTTTTTAACCTTTCTTACATCTAAAGAAAGCTATTTGTATGCAGTAAATGTATTTAAAGCTTTACATTATCTATAGCATTACTTATATATCATGTAACCCTTTCACTATTTATGACGAGATACGTAGCTTATGAAAAATGTTCATGACAGCAATGAATTCGAAATAATAAAGCGCCATTTGTCAAACCAAGAGACAACTTAAAATATCTAATTACTTCTGCTTCATTTTTTTCGAGCAAAAAATTTGCACATTGTTTATTACGAAAAAATGTAACGTCATTAGATTTCTCAAGTATGTAAGTTAACTTCATACAAACACAAGCAACATCAGCATTTAAAAGACCGAGGAAGTACATAATCACAATTTATTTTATTACTGCTTTCTCAAAATTTCTTCCATAAATTTAGTCAACTATGAGCCTGACAAATTGTAACATAAACATAATTATTCATACTAATTAGACTGCTCTAATAATGTTTACATATCAAAAACTATCTCAGCTAGAAATTCAAGATGATATCATCGTACATGATTGGCTACATAAAAAAAATCGCATAATAAACATTGCCATAACTTATGTTAATGTAGACATATCATGTCAATTTTTGAAAAATTTGCATTAATAATAAACACATTAATAAAACATTAGTATAAGTTTTTATTTTAGAATCAATCAAGTTTTACGATATCAACTGGTAAAAAGTTGAATAAATTATAATAATTTGCATTAGATGTGTTACGATACTCTAAATTACCGTTAGTTACAGTAATTTAAGATTACCTTCTTTATATAAGTAAGATTATAAATAAGATTACCTTCTTAATATAAGTAACGTTTTAAATAACATTAAAAATATTATTTATTCCTTCCAAAGTAAAGGAACATATTTTTGTAAACTCCAGTTATTTCGTTTATAAAGTTGTCTGAATACTTAAACAAGTATATTCGAGTAAGAATTACGTAAAAATGAAATGTTATTTTGTATGTGCAGAACATTGTCTTCTACTTATGCTCCTCTTTTGCCAATATTTGTCATGCTACGAAAATATATTATTCTTTCAACTTCCATGCAACGCTTACGCGCTTTTTATGTTAAAATTTAAATACTATACATATTTTTACAGAATACATTTAAATCATCATAATTAAAATAAACTCAACATCATTCTCCAACCTTGTTTGTTCAACTTGTAAACATTTTATTTCATAATCAAATTAATTAAGAAACTAGTTATCTCAAAACACTTCATCAATATTTATTTGCCAATGTTGGTTTTGTTGTCAGAAAGTCTTATTATTCTAGCAACTCTTGCAACTTAAGATGATTCTTCAGCCGAGTGAGAGCGAAAGAGATAGAACGTATGGTGAATCAATTATTTGAACAGAGAAGGAACGAAATCAACTGAGAAATCACCTTAAGTTCTTTTTCTTTCGCAAAATTTGCAGACTTTCCACTCAACTCCACTCACCCTGCGTTCTTTCGTCAACAAGATGATCAATTATGCTCTCCAACGAATTAAAACATTCCGCATTGAAATCGATTCTTCATTGCAGAAGAAGGACCAAAACTCATGACCAACGAAGGATTCCTCAGCAGCGGCTTTTGCGTTTCGAGTTTGCAGAAGTTGACAGTCTATCTGTTGGACTGCAGACTCGTTTGTATTTTTGCAGGCATCGTCGTAGCTGCACGTGGAACTCCCGTCGACGTGTCTGAAAGACACCACGGAACGTTCTCGCATAAACACACTCACTTCTTCAGCTTGGCCGCGAACTCGAAAAACACCGACACACACCGTCTCACTTACACACGGTCAAACCAAACTTTCGCGCAAACGAGTCCTGCGGCTATCTCTTCGTATACCAAAGTACCAAAATGCCTCACTCTCGCAGTTCCGTGCACTGCGGACACAGAAACACTTCACTTCAAAACGAGAAATCCCTGAAGATTTGCGAAAAAAAACCCTTACGAAACGTTACTTTTTATGTTTCAGGGAAGAAAAAACAATTTTTTCGCAAACAAAAAAGACGCAGTTTGTTTCCAAAAGTTTCTTTGTTTTAGGCTTGATTTTCTTTGTCTTTTGGGTTTATGCTTTTGAATTTATGTTTAACATTTCTTTGTATGAAAAGTTTGAAAAAGGATAGAAATGTGAAAAAAATCCCCTAACGAGTTCAAGGAGTTATTCAGACGCACCGGAGTAATGCGGCACAATGCAACGTGCGCAAGGAATCGAAACGACGCGTTTCGCCAGACGAGAATTACAGGACTCGCTTGCGAGCCGTCATTGGGTTGACTGACTCTGACTCCCGGCAGCCGGCACGGAGTCAAAGAACCATCGCGCAATCCGGCCACGCACTCTGACTCAGGGCCGTATCCTGATCGAACGTGATTCTGGATCATACAGTGGTTGTAACTGCACTTTATTTCTTATTTTTTATTAAAAAATAGAAACTTCAAACAATGAACATAAAAGAAATTTGTGTGAAAAATCAAGATTAAAAAGTTGAAAATGATTTTTAATCAAAAATATTGTTAAACAAACTGGCATGAAAAGCATCCCAAAAACGTTGAACAGCGTTGGAATATTTTTGGATAATTATTGGAGGATACTCGTGGAATGCACAAGCGAAAAGACACTTTTCAAGTTATTTTAACGAAACACGATTCAAAGGAAAAACTTTGATTTATTCGGTATATTTTGAATACATAATTTACTATTATGAGTGACTCAAATAAATTGAATATAGAATATAGTAGTAATTGAAAACGAGAAAATAATTCCATGAAAAAGGACAATTCAATAATTGTAAATTTAATTAAGATAAAAATGGATTATACAAATTTATCGCTAAATGTATAAATGAAAGGTTACAAAGGTTTGAATAACAAAATGTTACATTTTTCAAAATATATTATACCTGGGATTCATTCATAATTACATTAAATGCATTGAAAAAGAGTCATACTCATCATTTAAAATTCTAAATTCCGCTAACGACAGGTGACACTTACACAATTTTTTATTCTCCTTGATGTCTGGATGTAAAAATTTGCATATCAGATTATACAATTACAGCGAAAATAGTACGAATGTAGATACTCTTAAAAGCAATTGAAAAGAGTTGAAATACATGTTTAAATGGTATAATGATAGGTGCAGTATAAAATTAAGTTTCACAAGAATCTTATGTAATTGAATTGGAAAACATTAATTAAAATATGACATAAATATCGCAAATTAATTTTAATTCATAAATTAATAGATGGTGTATTAGAGAGAAGTTAGAGCAATTAAAATTGTTAGTATTGAAATATATGTTGAAGGTTATATATTTATTTGAAAAAATTTTAAATTGAATATATGTAATTTAATACTGTACTATACGGAAAATTATACGTAAAAAGAGAATATCGTAAAGATGATGCATTAACGCAGTGCTTAATGCACTGATGACACCTTCTTAGTGAAATTCTAGTAAACTGTGTCAAATTCCTTAAAATTCCTGGCAAAATTACAAAGAATTCAAATATGATATAGTTTATTTTGGTCCCTTTATCTGACACTAAAAATCATAAAATTGAACATGTAATTTTATTACATTCTCTTTATATATTTAATATAAAACACTGTTTCTTTGATAATATTATTCGCATAACTGTAACATTCAATATTTTATTAATAAACATAAAAAATGCCATTAAATATTAATATATTATTTGTTTGCTATAAAACCAAATTGACTTATACATAATTTAATAAATTAAAGCGTTATTTTAATATTTAATGTTTCGATTGTTTATACTTAGTAAATACGTTTTTAAATTAATGAGTAAATTCCACGGATTCTGAAACTCCAAACTCATATAAATAATAAAAATACTGATGCTAAATAAATGAAATATATACATTATTTTAATAAGCGAAGTTAATTAATAATTTTGCAATTTTAAATAACATCAAATACAAATTAATATAAAATGAATTAAAAAAATACTTTCAATAAGACAAAAAAAACGTACATTTCATTAATTTCAATCAATTATATCTGATACTTTTAACAGCGATCAGAATTATTTTGATAATTACTTCTAAATTGTTTAATTTCAATTTACAAGAATGCACAGTACAAACTGACATTCAATAAAACCAAATAATCAATTTTTATTATAAATTAATAAACTAAATGTACGATTTGCACTATATATATATATATTTAGCATGAACCAGAGGGAAAGTTCATGATTGAATATTCCTAACAGTTGCATTTCAACGATTATATTTAGAATAAGAGTAAATTTAGCGTTCCACATTTTACCAAAACATCATTCCCGTTTCCTACTCTAAAACTTCTCCCAACGCATCTAATTTAGTTTACAACGAAATGAAATGTAGATATGTTTATGTTGCTCATAAATCGTTTGCAAAAACAGTCCCATAAAATGATATCATTACCAATCTATTTATCATTTATCTCCACCAATAAAATTTGAAATAACTAGCTTGTTAACTAATTTTCTATTACATGACTATTATATGACTTGCATAAATTATATCTATTTTGAAATACAATTTTGAATAAATAAAATCATAAATCGTTTTTCAAACTACATCGTTAATTACTTGAAATGTTTTTTTATTAAAAACGATATATTTAGAATCTATTTTTAACATTTGAATATTCTAACATTTTATTGAAACAATATATTTAAAGGTTTAGGGCACAAAATGTAGCATTCCGCTACTGATGTGTTTGTCCTTTTCTGAGCTGTAGCGCGGGCTAAGATGAGCGAATGAGAAAAATATTAGTAGGGAGAGACTGCGGCGAACGAGGGGACGGTACTACAAAAGAGGAAAACGTGAAAGGAGAACGAAGCAGGGTATTGCAGGACGCAGGTTACGAGGCATTCTGCCTTGCAATACTGCAATCTCTGTCGAACTCAATGGTGGTTGTTATTACAACCTTCTTTGAACATCCCGTTTAATCAAACTGTCGCATCACACATACACACACGCACACACACAAATAATCGGTTGCTATAACACGTGTGTTACTATCTTGCAAAGACACATATTTAATATAGTTTTCAGTTACGACCATTCTTTGCAGCCAGATTAAACGAAGAAATCAAGCAGGAACTTTGGAATCAATCGTCGTTGCTGTGTTCAAGTTAAATCTTCGTTGACAATTGTTATAACTGAGCCGTAGGGAATTTCATTCTGACTTACGAATTGTCCGTGTTTTATAGATGAAGTGCAAATTATATCATCACATCTTTTATTGGAGATATAAATTTGAACAGATTTTAACTCAGCTTATGGACAGCTGCCATTTTCAGTCAAATGCATCGAATCAAATTTCATCCTAACTGGTTACACAATGAATAATATAAGAGTATAACTTTTACTCTTAATCAGTGAAGAAATATGTTTCTTATTAATGAATAGAAATAAAACTGAACTTAAAAAAAATGAAAAAAACATATAAGACATGAAAAGCACTGATTTCTATACATTTCATACATTTAATTTAGTAAGTAATTATATATTTCAATTAATTTCTTTTGCAACATATACTCGCACGCTTTCCACTCAAATGATTATCGTAATATGTTAATCGCGGTAACAAGAAACGCCACTTTTCTTATCTGTTCATAAACTGTTGAATAACATGCACAGAAAGTTTAAAGAGGTAAGAAATCTTTGATGAGGGTGATTCAACCCTTGGCGCAAATTTTAGAACTGATAAGATGAGAGAATGTATTTATTTTTCAGTACTCTTGAGTGCAAATTTTTAATCAAAAAGTCATGAACTATATATATATATACATATATAGATATATTTGGAAATGTTTCTCGTCAGCACTCGGGAAGTCTGCCTAGGAAACATCTCTGCAGACAGCTGTAACAACTTTTGGACATCACTAACACCTAAGCTCCAGAGTTAGTTTAAGAGATAGTTTAATGAAAATTTCGTTGGAAAATTTTGAACTTAAGGACATTTCTTTGATGATTTAATTGTAGATTTAATTAAGAACATTAAAGCATGTAAACAGTTTGTTTGAAATTGGGCAATCTTCTAACATATTTGCTGTTTATTCGCATTATTATACCGAGATTATAATAAAATAAGTTTCATATTTGTACAACTGTATAAGAAAAACAGTCAAGAGATAAGGTAGAAAATAAATTGGAGTTACTTTTTCAGTTACGCGATCTGTAATAACACGTTATTTGTACGTACTAAATAAAAATGTGTAATAATGACGTCCATACCTTTGGCCAAGGTCAGAAGTAATCATTCGCAGAGCAAAGTGATGATACGAACCGGAAAATTGTAATTTGCACCCTGAAAAAGAAATTGTAAATTAGTGGCTATAAATGTTAAGGTGCGTCGTATTACAAAAAATGGTAGGCAATTGTACAATATGCAGTGAACAATTTTCAATTTATCAGCTGGTATATACTTTTTTCAGATTATGATTTTACATTTTACTTTTCTAAGAAATAATATACTGTAGTATATTGTGGGAAAAGCTTATAAAAGTTACAAAGTTTAAGATTTCACACGAGCGTGAAGTTGGCTGCGCGAGCGAAGCGAAAGCTACGTTACACAAAAATGGTTCACAAATGATATCCGCGTGTGCACATGATATTTTTTCTCACACGTGTATCGAAAACACGTCTTTTCTTCCCTCAAAAGTGGGACGAAAGTGGCACTTTCTCTCCCTCGGAAGGGAAAGTTTGTATAACTTAAATAAGTGAAACAAATTTTTTTAACTAGTCACTTTCCATCACTCTAGTTACTTTTCATCACTATAGTTACTTTCCATCCCTCTGGAGGGAAAGTGCCACTTTTATCCCATTTTTCGAGGAAGAAAAGACCTTTTCGATACACTGGTGAGAAAAAATATCGTCCTGAACTAGGGAGAAATTGCCGATTCTACTCGTGTGCGATTTCTGCACTCGCCTTCGGCTCGTGCATCAAACCTCACACTCGTCTAGAATCGGCAACTTTTCCCCCTAGTTGAGGAATATACTATTTTCTAGCACGTGCATGAAAAGTATTTCTTTTTTTCGTATTGTTTTCAGGGAGAAAAGCATAAGTTTTTCCCACGAGTTTCTGTCATATATAATGTCATATATAAGATGTCTTTTTTTTAATGTTTTTGTTAGAAAATAAATAGAAAGCAACGTTTTTTTTAAATATAGTTCAATTATAATTAATTAATATATAATGTTTTTAATGTTTAACATAATTATAATTCTTATTTTTCTTATTTGTTATCAAAGATAACTTAGTCCATTATTTTCACATTTAAATAACTACTCAAAAAAGCTTTATTGGATTGATATATCGGACTGAACTATACGCAACACATTAATAACAAGTAATATATTAGCCGTTATCCTGTCCTTCCTGTATGTATATGTTTTAAATATATGTCTAGAATTAATATATATAAGTCGTAAATAATTACATTCACTTTTATATCATAAATAAATTAACTTTACATCACACGTGAACAATAAGTTACTTTATATATATAATAAAGTATTTCATTATTGTTCTGGAATGCTGGCGGGAAGTAGCTCATTATAACCCTAGAGTAGTAAATAGTTTCCTAGAACAGTAACTAACTCATTATAACCCTAGAGCGATAAATAGCTACTTACTGCCCCAAGGTTATAATGAGCTTCTTACCGACCTCTATTTTTATGCAACAAATAAAAATTTGTTATGCAACAAATGCACGATAAGTACCTATTTACCACCCTCTTAACAGGTCTATAAAAGACTACTTACCGACCTGTTAAGAGAGCGGCAAAAATTACACCTTTTAAAATAGGACACCCTATATATATTACACATAAAATATCTGTAATATCGATAATCTCTGCTACCTTATCGACTGTCGATTAATATTTATTTGTATAATATTTATACAATTAATTTGTAATATTTAATATTATAAATAAAAATTGTATAAACGAATACAAATAAATAAAAATTGATCCATTTAATTATCACAATAAAACATACAAAATATCGACTGAGAGAATGAATGTCAACAGTATCGTAGTTGTTACTTGTTCCGTTCGTCAAGAATACCAAGTGTTGCATTGTTATCGACTGTACTCAAAAGTTCCCTTTTGACACGAGTGTCTGACGGTGTCGCTGCAGTTGCAGCAGCCTATTTGATCGCATGTCTTTTGGATTCGCTCGATCTTCTCGACACAGTAGTTAGGTGTATTAATGAAGTTGATTATTGGTTTTATTGTAACTTAAATATCGTCCATATCTAGTTCATAAGATGGCTGTGGCTGCCAGGGCGTTTTCCAGATTATCAGGTACCCCGACGACTCATTCAATTGAGCCACTTTTTTCACGACAATCAACTCGTAACCGTATCCCGCAAAACCTCATTCACAATTACGACCTTAACCTCAATCCTAATCCCAACCATTTTCCTACCACCGTCGATTATCATGTTCTTATTATGTGACATTTTCATTTGACATAATGACATCTGTATAAACGTATATAGTACAAATATTTAAATCATTTTCTATCGTAAGTTCAATTCATTCACTCTATTGAACTTGTTAATAATAAAAATGTCTTGCGATTTGTCGAAGGAATTCAAATCAAATTATATAATAATCAGATGTAGAGGCGATTTGTTTTGTGCAATTTTCATATAAAAGGACTCTAACTTTGGCACTTGTTAAGCTATATATTTTATATTACGTTGCAACACCGAATCGTATAAAATGAGATCAAACTTATGACAGTTTTCATCAGATACATTTAAGAGCAAATTTTGTATTCATATTCTGAAACTTTATTTTGAATTAATTTTTCGGAACAGTTGTTGAGTTTTAAAGTATAATATTGAATATAATGTAATAATAATGGTAGGAAAAAATTAGGAATTAATAGAGTGAGAAAAAATTATGACGACCTCGACGATGACGTCTGGCATCAGTTGTACTTTGACACTATTCTTGTTTGTCTTTTAATCGTACCGATGACCGTGTCCCTGTTGTTCGACACCTTGATCTCGAATACTGTTCCAAGTTTGAGCGACTACCTAAATATAGAATCGTGCGTGTATTTTTCTTCTCTACTTCCGTCATTTGTTATTCTTGACACAAGTCGAAATTGATGTTTGTGATTTGAATGAAACAGTTTCTTTTTCACGCTTTGTTTCAGTTGGAAGTCGTAATTTGCTGCGAGCCCAAGTGAGATTCAATTACACAGATACGCGCAAAAATTTGGTTATCACTTCGGACACCAAAGTCATCTGTCAAGGATTCACTGGAAAACAGGGAACCTTCCATTGTCAACAAGCAATTGATTATGGCACCAAAATTGTCGGCGGTGTCAGCCCTAAAAAAGCTGGCACCGAGCATCTCGGAAAACCAGTTTTTAAAACTGTTCGAGAGGTTAGATGAAAAACAATAATAAAAAAAAGTAAACAAAATTTGAAGTCGAAAAATTAGTTGTTAAAAAGCATCATTTGGAAAGAATATTAAACATTTTGATTCTATTGTATATTTAGATGAGATACATTTGTGACTTTATCAAATACATTAAGACTAATTATTGGAAAAATTGAGACAACAAAATGTGTTTAAATTAATTGATATAATGCATTAATAATATAACAATACATTTGACGTTATGAGTGTGAAATCGATATTAATTTCCTGAAATATTATATTACTTAACATTGTGTTTTATTGTCGACTATGAAGTTACAATAGAGTTTACTTCATTCATCAAAATAGAATTTACCATTACATTATAAATAATGTGCATATAAACGAAGAATATTGTGTAAACTCTATTGCAAGGCGTTGCATTTAATTATCAGCTCAGAGATACAATATCTAAAAATATAGTTAAATATTGTACTGTATTGTAAATTTGTTACTTTTGTAAAAACACGAAACTATAAAAACAGACATTCATAATAATTGCATTTTAAAAAAGAATGTGTACAACAATTTATATCAAAAACCAATACAATAATATTAGATGATAAAGTTCGAACGACGAATAAAATAATCTCTAGTTATTATAAGAAACAAACTCTATCGATTAAAGATTCGAAAGACCTTTAATCCATCTTGTTATCGATAATTTCAAGATAATATAACGCATATTTTATCTGTGCAATTAAAAGCACTTTAACATTTATTCTTGCTCTAAAATGTTTTAATAAGTAAATAAAACAAATAAATTTATTTTAATAAACATTTCTATATTATGTGTTATATGATTAAAATAAGTTTCTAAAATTAAATTCTTTTTTCTAATCAAATTTTAAGTGTTGAAACATAAAAATATATTTTTCTAGGTCAAAATGTTTTACGATGTTTGTATTTAGCATTTCAATCTGTATCCATTTATAAAATATCTGACGAGTCTTATCAGAAACAACTTGTTTTACCATTTGATTGACACATAATCAAAATTCTTAATCAAAAAAATTTAATTTTATTACAAAATGTTCAAATCAAATGTTTATTACCAAGAAATCGTTTGTTGCATTACGCACAATGAATTAACTCAAATGAAGTGTTGCTATGTTGTATTATTTGTTAATATAATACAAAATACTATTTGAATTAAAGTAATATAAAATGAATATATAAATTTAAATTATTTATTTTTATCTATCAAAAATTATCTATTTACATGTATAAATTTAAATTTATTTATGGAATATAATCGTTAACAGAACATTCGTTGCAATCTTCACCTTATTGACCTCGATTTTGATAAAGCAGTAATTTATGCACTTACGTATAATAATATTAATAACCTTTGTGAATCAACTCAAATTTAGTAATAATATATTTTGTTAATATATCATTTTGTAAATATATAATAAAATCCATTAATATAATAGATTAAAATATAAATTTAAATTAAAGAGAAATAAAATGTTGTTTATAATTTGTAGAAACAATTTAAAAGACAAAAAATGTGAGCATCAGAATAATAGTTTAAATGTAAAAAAAGAACATTCTTGTCATCAATTTGTCATCGATAATTGTTACATAGTAATTTGAATTGAAAGTGTTTAAGGCATAACAATGTTGATCATGCATACCGAGTCTTCTTTCAATTAGCGCCGATGATTCATTGTGAAAAGATTTTATTGAGCGTACTCTAAGTATCAGTTTGATACTCAGCAATGTTTAAATTATGTGATGGATTTTATGCTTATAAATGCAGAATAATGTTCGTTCAATAATATTTAATTTATCAATTAACATAATATACTTATTTGATATAATTATAAAGAAAATAGTTAGTTCAAATCTTCACTATGTTACATTATTCTAATATTTTAATATTTTAAGTTCAATATGATGAAATCTAATTATTTAAATTATTAATGACACTGTAATTATGTTAATGTATATATAATATATATATCATATAATGTTTTATTTTTTTATATAATTATAAAATATATATAATATATATAATAATGTTAATACCCATTAATGATATTAATGGGTATTAACAAATAGTATGGTTTAACAAATTTATATTGTTAATAGAAAGAACAATATTAATAATAAGATTAATTTTCTAAATTAGGCCAAAGAAGCAACAGGGGCCACAGCATCGGTAATATACGTTCCTCCACCAGCTGCAGCATCAGCAATAATGGAAGCTTTGGATGCAGAAATGCCACTTATTGTTTGCATAACTGAGGGTATTCCGCAGCACGACATGGTCAAAGTTAAAAGACGATTGCTTGAACAAAGCAAATCGCGTTTAATTGGACCAAATTGTCCAGGAATCATTGCACCAGAGCAAGTTCGTTTTCATCTATAAACTTTTCTCTTCTCATTGAAACAAAATGATTTTTAAAAAAATTTGCAAGTGCTGATTAATAATCAATTAAGAATAATAAAATACAAAGATAGTAATAATAAATGTTGATTAATATTATTTTTTTATTGCTAGTGTAAAATTGGAATTATGCCAGGCCATATACACCAAAGGGGCAAAGTTGGGATTGTGTCTAGGTCAGGTACCTTGACATATGAAGCTGTGAACCAGACAACACTGGTAAAAATATTATTCTTTATATACAAAAAATATTAAGTAAAGTGTTACTATCCTTTACTTTTCGTATTCATTACTTTTGTTTATTTTAGACTGGTCTTGGACAAACTTTGTGTGTGGGTATTGGAGGAGATCCTTTCAACGGAACAGACTTCATTGACTGCCTAGAAGTTTTCTTAAAAGACCCAGTTTGCAAAGGCATCATCATGATTGGAGAAATTGGAGGCAGTGCAGAAGAATCTGCAGCCGAATATCTTATCCAACATAATTCGGTATGCCCAATTATTGATAGAATATTATAACATTTCAAACATTTAAAATTCTAAATGTTTATTTAAATATATATTAATGCAGTCAATTTGTATGATTAAAGATATGATAAGGGACACATCGTCGTGTGGATATTATATCCAAGATTAATAATTTAAGTATATTTAAAGCAAAATATTTTTATCTTCGAACTCACTAAAATTAACGTCATCTGCGAAAAAAAAAAAATTTACAATCAATTTGAATGAAATGAAATTATCGAGTTCATTGAATTTTATTTAACATCACTTATATTCTTCATCACATTTATCTCTTTTTAATGCACTTGATGCACCTTTTTTATAACATTTTTCTTATGTTATAAATAAAAATGTATAGCATATAAAACGTAATTTGGCGATTGGAATGTTTTGTGCTTATTAGTTAATATTGAAAATATAAATGGATTAAGTAAACAAATAATTATATAAACATTTTCCTTTAAAATGTATACTTATAAGACATAATTATGAATTCTTTAATATTAAGAAGTTATATTAAACATAAGTACCTTATGATTATTAATTATTTTGTTTATTTCAGGGCGCAAAGGCTAAACCAGTTGTATCTTTCATTGCTGGAATTACTGCTCCACCGGGTAGAAGAATGGGTCACGCTGGCGCGATTATTTCCGGTGGAAAGGGTGGAGCTCAAGACAAAATCGATGCTTTAGAAAAAGTATTAATGTTTGCTTAAAAATGCATTAATTAATTCAAAACTCATACAAAATTATAACTTTCATAAGTGAATTCGTTAAATTTCTGATTTAAATATAACATTAAATTCTACTGACAGAAATTAAAATAAAAAGATACATTTAAATTGCATTGCAAACAAAAAATAAATTATAAACACAAATTAATATATTATCTTATTTTCAGGCTGGAGTCATTGTAACAAGGAGTCCCGCACAAATGGGTAACACATTGTTGAAAGAAATGACTCGTCTTGGTCTTGTTGGGAAGTAACGAATAAAATTCTATTTAAAGATAACGTTGTAGTTTATCTCCGTGTTCATGTATCTTTAAAAATATAAAACAAATTTTAATTTTGCCTCCACAAAATAAACTAAAAACGACGAATAATTAATGCACGCGAATTAATTTGAGATTCAAATTAATATATTCTGTGTCATAACGAATACATCACTTATCGTGATAAAAATGTTAAGGAGGTGTGCTGTTAATAATATTAATCATTAAAGTTGATGAAAGAAACTATTAAAGGAAAAGCTACTCAAATATGACAGGACGATTTTGAATTTCAAACTCAAACGATATCTGCGATATTATATATTCTTTTACGTTGACTCATTTTAAATGTGAAGAATTAACAAAAATTGCTACACGAAAAATATTGATTATTGAAATAACATAAATAGACTCAATGTTACTGCGAAATAAATTAAGAGCGAATCTTCTATTATTTTCAAACTTACAAAATGTATTTTGAATTGTGTGCACAGAGCTAATGTGTCATTCTGTAAGTTCTATGTAAATTATGTTACATAATGAAAATACATATATTAAACTATTGTTCGTTTAAATCTGTTTCACTTTAAACTTAATTTTTATTAGTCTTATTAATAAATATATTTTTGTAAAGGCAGTTTTATTTCAATAAAAATCATTTTTCAGTTTTTCTTTGTTCTTTATTTTAAAATTAAATTATAAATTTAGATAATATTTAATCAAGTTAATTTAATATTTTTTATACTTAATACAAATGAAAAAATAGACAATTAATAAATAATTCATTTTTAATTTGAGAAATTTCTTTAATTGATAAAAATGATAAATTATAAAAGTAAAAATCTTATATATTATTAAATTAATTAATTAAATACAATAGTGAATCAATAATTGTAAAATTAGTAATAATCTATTTTATAATGAGAAAATTGCTTATAATAAATTATTAAAAAATCAGTTTTCTTGTTACGTATCAATTTCATTATCAAATATTGATTCTTATAAACAATCATGTCTAAAAGTTAGTTTTTGCAGATACAAATTTTCAATAAAAGTATATATTGTTTAACTCCACTTTTAATTCAATTTTTTTAATTATATAACAATAACATCATTAATTACCTTTCTAAGTAACAGGGTTCTCTTAAAAATGACCAAAAAATGTATATTTTCAACATTTGATCATGAATAACAAGAAAACTATGTAGTGAATTGCTTTGTGGTTTTTATAACTTTTTATTAATTATGTTAATAACTTATATTTTAATTTTTATTCACATTTGACTAATATTTTGTGAGTTATTACAACAAATTCTACGTTTTTCGGTTCTATTTTCTATACTGCTAATGTTATTTTATTAACTTATAATCATTAAATATCTTGTCTTTGGGATAGTCAATCATCTTGAAAATAAGAGGGAATGTTAAAGCTGAGTTAACTAAGATGTTTACAAATTTTCATACAATTCTGACTATTTTGCCATAATAATAGTACTACCTTAAATTATTTGCAATAACAAATATTCAATATTATTTTTAAAAATAATTCATTTTTTTATAATATTTGAATTTAACCTTTGGAAATTTTCAGTTCATTAAATATGAAATCTTATTTTATATATTTATTTTACAATCAATATTTTTAGATTAGCTAACAATTTACTTTCAGACGGTACATGATTTTCTATTATGACAACTAGAAACTCGTTCTTATTATCGAAAGAACCCATTCGATTGATTTACTTTACCAATACCCAACAAATATTCAATTACAAAAATAAATTAATATAATCATTAAACAATTACATTGAGCATTATAATTTTAATTTAATAAATTATATCCAATGTTCAGATTAATAAATAGTAATTATTAAATTTTCTGATATTGATCTACTGTGAATTTTAGTTCAACAAAATATATCCAGAGGGCGATTACTCATTATTGCTAATTTTATTATAATTATACAAGTAACATCAGTTTTGATATTTCAGTTCGTATTACAAATTTATTATTTATTTTCTTTTCATTTATAATTTAATTATTTTATTTTTTTAGCTTAAAGATATTATCATAAATATTTTTTTAATATCATTATTTTTAATAATAAAAATAAAAATTTTGATTAAAATTGGATTGTCGTGCAACATGCTGCCGTTTAAATCTTTTTCACACATTTATTCTAATATAGCATTTAGTTATTATTAAAGCTGTTAATATAAATGTTATTTTAGAAACATTAACATTAGAAATATTATCATCCTTTAATGTTTTTAATTAGTAATATTAAACAATAATACAACATCGAGTATAAGAAATTTTTATATAATTTTACTTTTTTTTAATAATAGTATTTAGTCATAAATTTTAAAAGAAAATGAGTAAATCAGTAAATATAAAAATTACTAATAACAATTTTACATGTAACAATTGCCATTTCTATAACAATACAATACTCATCAATGTATAAACAATATAATTATTATATTTTTTATACATAAAACAATGTATAAACAATATAAACGAAAATAATATTTTGATGCAAAATTCATTTTCGAAAAATAATTGTGAAAATTTCTTTATTATTATTTCTGTTTGTTTGTTTAATGTAAATGAGTTGAATTGAACTAATTCGATTGTCTGTGGCAATGTTTTAATATATCGACACGCTCCGGTCGAATAATAACTGAACTCAAATTTTCTTATGCAAAATTGCATAAGAAAATCTGAGTTCGATTGTTATTCGTCCGGAGCATCGATGTATTAAAACCAATCGCGAAATGTCGCACACGCTATTTACCAAAAGGATTATATATATTATTTTTCATATACATTTGTACAATAATAATCATGAAAAAATGAAAGTATAAATGTACGTAAAGTAATTATTTATTTGAGAGAAAATACTAAAAAATTTTATTTTAGTAGCTGAAATGTAGAAATCAAATGTTTATTCTGTTATAAAAATAATCTGTAATAATACAATATAAAGCTATTCTTTTCACACAACATACTTTTTGTAATACTTTTTGTAACAGCAACATTATTTTGTAATAATGTCAATTACGTTAATTCAAACTCTACCACATTTATTCGAATAATCAATTATCAACAAATTCAAATTCGTTCATATCTAGCAAAATGTTATATTTCAATCTGAAGATAATTTTTAAGACGCGCAATTTTCGACGACTTAAAAGTCCGCGTTTCTCGAGCGTATCCCGTCTTCGTACGATGAAACGAAGGAAGGAACCAACGTCGAGCGAGGAAGAAAACGAGAAGAGGGCAGAGATTTTGGAACCATGCTGAGTTTCCTAATTGCCTCGCCTTCGAACGTCCACAGCAGAACGCCCTTGAACTCCAATGTTCTTCGCGCACCTTGGGGGCACAGTCTCAAAAGCCTATGGGGCCCCCTGCTCCCACCCCCTCCCATCCCAAGTCTTTCTTTGGTTAATCCCGCGTTTGCCCCCACTTATAGGCTAAATAAGCAGCATCATCTATCACACTGCGCGAAACGATATATTTGTTTTTGGTGGGACTCCTTAATTATTTACATTCAGCCCCCGGGAGAAGTTTGTTGTCGAACTACACTTCAGGACGCCTTTTTCGCCAGCAAAAATAAGACTTATCAATGTTGCATTTCGCTACAAGCATATTTGCACTTTCCTGCACGATGTTTAAACAACTTACATTTAATTTTGAAATCATGTTTGATTTATTTACAATCAGATTGTATTCATTTTTATGATTTTAACTCTTCCTTCAAACTCTTCCTTCCTCCATTTCGATGTTCATTTAAATGAGAACAAACTTTGATTTGAATAAACAAAATTCCAGACATTGTTTTCCATTGAAAGCTATATTGTATTTTCAAATTGTTTTTCCTAAAACGATCATTTTATATATAGAAAGAAAAAAGAATTAAGAAGTGTCGTTCAATGACGTTGAAGGATCTCTTTGAAGATTCATCCGAAAAGACATTACATTTTGAGTTGTTTTGCTTTTTAAGCTGACACTAAATCTTTTATTGCTTAACGTCTCAATGTGGTCACTCAACGTAACACCTTGTTTTTCGACATGCTCTAATCCCGTTTACCTCGCGGCACAATTTTCAAACCCCCGAGATTGCTCGGGATACAAATATTTCGAATACCGCGCCTTTGGAATGTCCATGATCCCCGAACGCTGGACCGATCTGAAAATTAGAACCACCAGATAATGACTAGGAAGTACGGAGGCGTGGTAATGAGAGCTTGATCAAGTCCAAGCAATCCTGGCCAATTTTATTATACAAAAATACTTTACTTATATTGTATATGTGTGTATATACATATAAGTTATATACGTATATACATATATATATAATCGACTATCGGGAATGAGTCCCGGTATTGTCTGGATCTGCTTTTGGCCGATCTAGCTGTGTGATAAATTACAGCTGAGATATCGGCACCTCCTCCTGTCGGATTGCCAGCGCGAGCCCCCGGTCCATCCGTCTGTCCGATTCTTCAAAGACATTCTTCTCATTCTCGTTGCCGGCCAACGTGTATACGCCTTTCCCTTTTCACGTTCCGGGATGCTTTCTCACTTATGAACACGCGCTTTGCTACAAATTAATCTTCCTTCACGTGCAAATTGCAAATTTGTCTATGATTTAACTTTAATGGATGTGCGTTTTAACAAAAAACGACTCCAGAATTTTGTTTTTGTTTGTTTAAAGACACTGGTGGCTGATTTTTTTTCTTTTCTTTAAAGATAAATGCTTAGGGAGATTATAATTAAGGTAGATGGTTTTAATCATCTTAGATTCTTCACAATGTTGTTTTCTAAAAAATTAGATGAGGGAGATTGATTTAGATGGAAATAAAAAATGAACGGGTTATATATCATTGATGTCTATTTAGGCGCCAAGTTAAAAAAAGATTTATCCAATCACGCATCTTAACCGGAAAAAGACCGAATCGAATCGATTTTCATGCCTAATGACGTAAGAGAAATGTCTATAATCTTTTCATTACAAATGATTGATAAATATTGATAATACTAATATTAATTAATATTTGGACATTGTTAATTAGAAATAAAGTTCAAATATTTCAAATATTTAATAACTGAAATAATTACATTGTTTAAATTCGTAAATTAATCTGTTTCCTTATACAAAAAAATAGTCACAATGTCCAGTTAATAAGATAATCCTCTGACTTATTAAGTTGTTTAATCATAAGTGTTTTAGAACAATAGATAATTTAATCACTGAAATTTTTACATATCATCGTGTTCTTTAAAGTCATACCTACAGACTTTTATGAATGAAATATTTATGACAGGAATTTAAGAAGCAAATTAGATATATTCGTAAATTGAAACTGGGTTTTGATAACATCATCCAGTTATTTAAACAAACATAAATAAAACATACATATTTTATTTACAAATGAAATGCTTTCTGTAAACCTAATAAACTCAATTACGCCTTAATATATATAATTTGAGTATAATCATATGAAGTGAACTTCATCTTAGTCTATCAATGTCAGACTGACTCGCCTCTATAATTATCACATTTTACATCTATGCCATTAGTATGCATAGCAAACAAGCATTCGAAAAGTATATATACATCTGTCGTGCAAATAATCTACATCTCTACTTCTAGCATTAATTTTAGTTTCTCTTTTTATAATCGAAAATCAACTTGTCAATTCCATTAATCAATATCATTTTCAGTCAACTTAAATTGATTTATAATATTTATATATAAATAAATCCAAATATCTGTTATTAGTCAAAATTAAAATCATTTCACTAATTAAAAAAATGTTCTTATTCAATTTTGATTTAAATAACATACAATATATTTATAACAATTGTCTAATTAATAAATTAATTTTGTGAAAATGTCACACAGCTTCAGAAGTAAATGTTACAAAAAAAATTGACACACGTTTCCCATATCAGTACAAACAAAACTTCGCATCCGGTGTGCGAAAGAGCAAACGGATGTTTTTTATCTGATCTGATTTCGTGTGTTTCGGGCATTCGTAAAAGCATCACGAAATGACAAATGCAAGTTAGATAACTGCACGCGAAATTAACGGCGTGTGACTTCTCTTCTCGAATTCAAGTAAACGTGCTATCTCGAGCTATGAACAATGTTAACTGATGAGGTGAGCTCTTAGTGCAGGAACAATGGGTGGACTCTTCTGGTTATAGGGATGAAAACAAAGACAAAAACAATAGACCTTATTAGCATCCACTTGGGTCCAAGGTGTCTCTCGCTCTTGTTTAACTTGCGCAAATTTTTACGCCCTCACCAAAGGTTGATCTTGCGACTGATTTTTCGTTCCATCTTTTTTTTATTATCTGTTCTCTTTGTCTGCCTATTTTCAACTCAACTTTCTTTAAAAGTGGGAGTTAAAAGAGAAGTGCATTTTTTGGCTTTCAGACGCCGCCGAATGACTTACACTTTTCTCGCACGAAAATTAATTGTTTTCCAAAATAAAAGAATTCTTGCATTGTTTTGTATTATTCTAAAAGTACTTGCAAGTAATTTACACAGTCATCAGTATTTTGAAATTTGTTGTCATACGATGTTTTAAATTGTTTATTCATTCTCTTGTCTTTGATCGATTGAAAAGAAAGGATTTCTTTGTGAAGTTATTAAATGTTTGTTTATTTAAGGATTTTGTTTGAACATTTTGAAAAGCGACTAAATCATTAGAGTCGAGCGAAACAATTGACTTTTGTGTATGGAAATGAAATTTTTGGACAAAAATGATGGGTTTGTTTTCTTTGGATAACGGTTTCACGCCAATTTGTCCGACTTGTAGCATTACAGTGCTGCGTCGGAGCACGACGGGAGCGTGGAAAAATCACGAACGACTGCTCCCGATGATTCCGCAGCGCTCGTTCCTCGCAGCTAAAAATCAGTCGGCAATTGTTCGTCGTGATATCATGAAAAGCAAACAGCGCGAATTTCTCTCGTCGTCCCAAGTAGTGGCCTGGCCTTTATGCCGTCAATTTTCTCACGCTCTTCGTTTTCATTTGATTTTGCCATTTTTCATAATCAATTCAGTTTTGCTTTACAATTTTTTAGTTAAGTTTTAAAATTATCATTTAAATAAATAATTATATTTCTACACAATAAATTTTATGATATAATGAAGAAGATACATGAAAAATGTTTTTATTTTCATATTTGTCCACAATTTCACTTTTATTGAAGTTACATAATTTGAAGATTTAATCACAGAAATACAAAATCCGAGCGATTCCAGTAGTATATCAGTTTTCTCTACTTAGAAACTTTATCACCCAAAAGAATCTCGATTTTTTATTGAATCTAAAAGTTCGTTCGAATTTTCATCAGCTGCTGTAGAGCCGATTTAGTGGACTTAATCTGACCCAGGTCATCACTTTGGTGCCACAATAAATTATTTAAAGTCCAGCGAAGAAGTTAAGAGAAAAAACGATGAAATGTTGTGGCGATTATTCAAGACGGAAACGTGCATTGGTAATTGCAAAACATGTCACTGTTGACGCTTAATTGTGAATTCAGATGACATGCGAATGTTGTATGTTCCGAGATGACTATCGACTTGATAGCGGGTCAGTATTAACGCCGATCGGTCGATACATAAATGCATCGCTGAACAATTTGTCTCCCGTTTGGTATTTTTGTATGAGCGTCAACTTGTGCAATCGCGCAAGTTGCATTAGTCACAAAAAGGGTCGCAATTCAGTTCGCCACGATAACGCCTATACGCTGAATACATTATTCACATTATTTCGCATTACGTCGTTGAAAGTGTCTTATCAGTCACTCGTATCGACGAGGTTACTTTTACGTAAGACGCGAATCGTGCCAGCTTTTTTCAGATTCATGTACAAGCCATTACAGTTACTTTGTCGTTATTTGCGTTTTTTTTTTTTTTTTTTTTTTTTTTTTTTTTTTTTTTTTTTTTTTTTTTTTTTTT